>JAHWXV010302202.1:0-14528 GCA_024586415.1 Phrixothrix hirtus | reverse complement strand
TATATTTATGTAAACAAACTAGATGTATATTTATATCCATGTGTCGATAATTTATTATGACAAATTATTTAACTAATGCCAAATGTGCATAAACTCTTTTGTTTAAAATTGAACCCAAAGGGGACCTCGCGTAATTAATACCACGGAAATTTCCCAGAAATTGAAAGTGAAAGGTGGAAGAACCGGATTTCCCGTTTTTCGAGAATACCGTTACAAAAACCATCATTTTCGAGGTTGTCACCTATACATGCAGCCTTAGGCCATACTTGTTTACTACACGTAAATTCCAGGAACTTGACAATGAACAATTAAACAATACAATATACGGGGCGTTCCGCTATAAACATCAATATAGCGAATGGTCATATATTAATATCCACATATACCACGTATCGTCCGCGAATTTGTAATCCATCATCAATAATACGGAAAATAGCTAGAAATCAAAGATGGTCAGCAAAAATAACTAGATTTTCCCCAAACTCAAGTATTCCCGCCATAAAATCAAAGATGTCGACCATTAAAATCCAATATGACCGCCAAAATTCAAATATTCCCGCCAAAATCCGGAAAATTCCCTATATTCCGCGCCAAAAGTCCCTAGATTTCCCCTAGAATTCCAAGATGGCCGCCGTGCTATATCCGCCATTTTGATTCAATCCGTCATTTTT
Source organism: Phrixothrix hirtus (assembly GCA_024586415.1). Classification (NCBI taxonomy): domain Eukaryota; kingdom Metazoa; phylum Arthropoda; class Insecta; order Coleoptera; family Phengodidae; genus Phrixothrix; species Phrixothrix hirtus. Next base: position 13,857 of record JAHWXV010302202.1, on the reverse strand, counting down.
ACCGCACTCTGTATATTTATTTTGACGCATCCTATATATTTATTTTGAAGCACACTGTATATACATTTTTTGACGCACCCTGTATATATGTTTTGCCGCAGGCGTGTCATTAAAAAACAATTATGCCGCAAGCGGGTCATTAAAAAGTCATTAAAATGTAATTACCGGGGCAAAATGCTGGACCAGAACCCTCTATCTCTATCTACTGAAAGTTAAAAAATGTTTTTATTGAAAACAACTCACAATAGCCATCTATATTCAAAAAATATCATAAAATAATGTTCTTGATTTTATACGAGTAATTTACCGAGAAAATGGAATGCGTCTTTTATTTAGACTCTTCGAGAAATAAGGCCCTACATATGAAAACATCATAACTCACAATGCCAATAGGAAAATTCTAAGTTGGCATCGTTTATAAAACTTATATATTCTTCGTGTACTAAGATTTGGCAACTTTAGCAGTACCACGTGCTTCCTTGTAGTTTTATTTGCATTCAATACACATCTAAATTTTTTCTACATGCTTTGTATGCTCGGATTACTAAATCCAATATGGATTGGGAATTAACTTGACATTTTCAGATTGTTGTGTTCTAGAATGAGGTAATTGAGCTATGTAATTATATTAATTTATTCAAGTACCCAACTTTTCTGCGCAAGAACAAGTGAAATAGAGAACTCAGCACTGGGTAAGAATGTGAACTGGCGTACTTAATTGCTGTCATTTCGATTTTATGGATCTACAACTGATAAAGGATCAAGAATGTTTAAATCAGAATTATCGGAACCGGAACATACCTCTAACCAATTATGACCAAGGTAAACGTGCGCATGTAGTTGCTCTGTGAATTTTGAGAGGTGACTGAACCATTTAACAAATATCTGAATTTCATGCTCACTTAAGGAATATGGAAAGCTATCTGGAAAGGTTGGTTCTAATTGTTAATCTTTAAGTACGATACATGGAAGTGTACCAGTCATATAGTAACGTTTCTCCATTTTTATGGCAACTAAATTAACACAACAAGCTCCTTTTTGAGACAAAATTTGTTGAAAATGATTTAAGATAGACCTACTGCCTTTTTGAACTTATTCGGAGAGGCTTTACCAAGAATGGCTTACGCAATATTTTCTTTCATGGAGCATCCTCCACAGAAATTATGCCGGTTTTAAACTTTCTACATCATTGATCACTTCCTGCAGGAACAAACACGAATCATCGTCCTACGCTGTCATCCTGCGATGGATTACAATTGATTTGACATCTTCACTACTCAAAAAGCGCATCCCAAATGGCTGCTCTAACGCGGTGTATGTTGATAGTGGAGAAATTTTCTTGTTACTGAAGCTGCTGACTTTTTCTATGTTATAGCATAATTCAATGAAACTCAAGTAAAACTATGCCGCATACCAAATTAATCATATAACTGTTTAGAATTTTATTGTACCTTTAACGTTTTCATTTGACACACCCTCGTATTAGCTTGATTACTTTATATAGTCGCATGAATCTATGATTTGGCTGATCTCGCATATATGCCGTTAGGGTGCCTAAATATTAGTAGTAGATCTTCAACGAGAATAATTTTACGACGAGCTTATTACCCACCCTTACTCTGATTATTCAACTAATAAACATAATATTTATTAAAATTATGAGAATAATAGATAAAAATCACAATAAGTTATATACATTTCCCACGAAATGAATTAATACAATCCATTTTAAGAAACAAGTACAAGTAAATTAAACGGAAGAAGGACAACGTTCAACTTGAGCACTTAAGCAATCATTACTTGGTTTTCCATTAGGGTGTACTGAAGAGTAGCGTAACCTACCAAAAACGATGTAACTCATTAGTGACTTAAAAATTGAGATTTTAGAGTGGCTTTAATTTGGCCTATTGAGATTTCTCTTAAGTGATTCAGTACTATATTGTTGAAGTAAGGAATAACATTATACGAAAAGCATCGTTTGAACAATGTTGTTTTAAATGATAAATGATAAATTATATTCAACCTACTTCATTTATAATTCCATTATCAATCAAAAATTCAGATACATTTGTTTTTACTTCCAAAATATTGTTTTAATCACCTTCAAAACATACAGGGACATAAATAGTCAGCCTAGACAGTATCATACTGATGTTGTTATTTGTAAAGATTGACCATCAAATGACAGCTGTCCAATTTTCATCCTCAAAACGAACAACCTGTACATTCCACAAAAATGCAGAGAATAGAATATTGTGCACTGACTAGATATTTGTTTTTGCAAGAGAATGCGAGTGATAGGATCAACAGCGAATTGAATGATGTGTATGTCGACTTGATGCCAATGACATCAGCAACAAAATATTGGACAATAGAATGCAGACGCGCTCGTACAAACATTTCTGATGAGGAACGGCCAGACCATCAAAATGAGGTCACTACACCAGAAATGGCCAATAAAATCCGTGGAATGATAAACGATGATCGACGAGTGACTAAACGTGAGATAGTTGAGGCTGTGGGCATCTTAACCGAACGAGTACCAAACATTTTGCATGAATATTTGGGAATGTGGAAGCTGTATGTCAGAAACGTGTCACATATGCTCTACGTTGACAACAAACACGATCGCCGAGACACTTTAAAGTCATAGTTGGCCATGTTTAACCGCAATATGAAGGATTTTTTACGCCTGATTTGGCCCCATTTAACTATTGGTCATTCCCAAACTTCAAGAAGTGACTCATTGATAAGAGATTTCGGTAGAAGAGGCGGTCATCCCTGAACGAGGTCAATTTTGAGGGCTTCCAGAAATTATACTATTCGAAGGGCGTCGAAAAATTAAGGAATCGTTAGACGAAATATAAAGTAGATTATGTTGAAAGATGAAATTAGTTTTGCCTCAAAAAGATGTTTTCTTGCATATGCCAATTAATTACCAATTGATGCCAATGTAAATATATGTTTAGACTATTATTCGCTTTTCTGGTAGCTAAGGTTTCGAGGTACGAAAATTTCTATTGATTTCAATTGAGATATTTGTTTTAATTCAGACTGGAGATGTTTCAAGTTCCAGAAGAAATGTTTTACGTGAATACATTTGTCACAAGCAAGGATGGAGTTATCCCTCAGATTAATATTATCTTACATACTTAAATTAAAATGATAAAAGTACATCTAAGTTCTCATCTGCAATAGCCGTGGTAAATGAAAAATTTAGGAGATCCATTTGCAAGTAATGGAAGTACTTGGATTGTAATGTATTCAGCCAAATATAAACCTAAAATCTCTAGAAGCAGTTATCGTCGTTAGAATCAATTGGTAAACGTAGTTTCGCAAATTTTATTTGATTATAAGTTTACTTGATTTTAAGTCTAGATTAACATTAGTTGTTAGGGCTTTCTGAAAAATAATTGTAGGTTTTGGAACTAAAATTTAGAAACAAATTATTAAAAGGGCACCTAAAAAGACTGCGTTCCACTGTGGGATGACAGCTGGATGAAGAAAAGGGACCGCTCTCATTCGGCCCTGCCCTCGTGAGCTAAATGTTTTGAGAAATGGTTGCCCCTTTTAGGTATTAAAATATTTTGTTACTTTTTTATACCCTTGGGATTCACTGTATGTTTTATTTAGCTAGTTTTAAGGTTAAAATGAACCCAGATTTGATTTGTATATGTTTAGTCACTTTAGTTGTGTCGAGTTGGCCAAATTATTTTTTCAAAATTTTCTCTGCCGTTGAGGAGTAGCAGGTTCTTCCACACTGGACTTTTCTTTTATTGATAACCCATGAAATGGACGATGTGGTCTCTTTGGTAATGATTTCCCTGTAGTCCTCTCTCTTTATTGTAGGGAGGATGAATTTAGGAAGCCACACTACCGTTTCACTTTTGTACTCTGATAATGTATTAATTCTTTCCTTAATTAGATTAATTTATAGAATTATGGCCAATTCGAAATATTATTCCAGATCCTTTCCTTTTATTCCTGTTAATACTTTTTGCTTTGCCATAGCCTTTTGAGTTGTCCTTTTTATTTTTTTATTTTCAAAGAGGCCTAGCTTCTCAAGGGTTTCCTATTTCATGCATTTGGAAGGCGAGCGTTATTCCCTGGTGTCAATCTTGTGCTGTGTTACATCTCCCGGTCAATTCTTCCTACTTTATTCTTTTGTCCCCATACTTAAGGTGTTTCGGTTACCAACGCCACTGCTGGAACAAACAGGGATGGTGGAATGTGCACTATCTGGCGCGTTTCATTTATTTTCTTCTTATTTTCGGTGAATTATATAAATTGGTGAGTATTTTCTCAGACTCTTCTATTTGTATTCACATTTTTTTGTTAATTTCGATACATTTCCATCCAACGCAAATGGTTAGTCTTAGTTGTGGGGTGAGGTTAAATTTCCCAAAACATGATTGATTTTATTTTTGCTTTTGTTATGTGTAAAAAGCAATTGACTTTTATTTTTATTCTAAAAGAGGTTTCTATTCGAGTTACTTTTTTACAGTAATCTTTTCTTCAATAATTTTTCTTTTTCTACCTTTTCGTTTTACTTGTCTTTCGTTATTCGCTTTTATGTCGCGAAGTTACGCTTCTTTCCTTTTCGTATTCCTTTTTGGGGGGTAATAGAATGTGTTATGATCTAAATTGTGATACCATATATTTTAGTGTAGTCAATACATAAAGGTGCGCGCGAAGTTAATCGCTTCTAATTTTAGCTAGCAATAGTTTTATTTTGTTCTAATCATTAAAAGGAAGAATGTAAAGCTATTTCAACTATACTAGTACGCAATAATGATGTTATTATTAATAATTTTCCAAAAAATAATTATGTATTTAAATTGAACTTAAAACTGAGTTGTGCAATAATGTATCAAAATATCTTACCGTAGGTATCCAGAATTATTTGATTAATTCCTACAATAGAATTCGTTTCTTCTAATGAATTATTAAAGGACAAGCAAGGTGTTAAGGCCATGAGGGCCCATGGATTATTATACAGTACTTTCGTAAAGTAACGCATAAATTCAATAAAAACCGGCTACGTTTTTTTTGAAAAATCGCTTGGGTATGTCAAACTTTCCCATTTTTTTGTATAATTTTTTAAGATTTTCGGTAATTTTTCAAAAATTATGACATCATCTATATTTTTTATAAATAGCAACCCCAATTTTTTAATACAGAATCTTAAACAGCGTATTTGTTTCCGGATAACAAGGTTAAAATTAATGTAGGTGACATAAGAAGATTTTCGAGAAAAATGACATTGAAATTTAAAAATCATAAAATTAATTGACAATGCTAAATTACAAAGAGTAACTAGATTAAGTGTTCAAGCTGTGCACCGTTGACGACTTGATAGCAACCAAAGCGATTAACAAATTTTCTTTGCACATTGTTGATAACTTCTTCAGAGATACGTCCAATTTCTGTATTAATTCTGTCTTTTAAATCTTCTAAATTCACTAGCCACTTACGGTATATCTTAGTTTTTAAGTGATCCTCAAAAGGTAGTCTAGAGGTGTCTCCTTCTTCCTATCCAACGATTTGGGAAAACCTTATCTAAGTAGGCTCGGATAGGGCTGCGTAATGCGGAGGTGTCCCATCCTGCTGAAGGAAGAAGTTATTCCTGGGCAGATTAGCTTCGACTGGATTTAGGTACAAAACTATTAATGCGGGGATGAGATTATCCCGAAGAAAATCTAAATACATCCACCGGTTAAATTTTCGTCGAAAAAATAAGGACGTAGAATTCCCCCGTAAACGATACGGCACCACACATTCACTTTTAAAGGGTATTTGAATGTGACTTTCCATCATCCAGTGAGGATTTTCTACAGCTCTGTAACGACAATTTTGTTTATTTACATTACCATTTAAAAGGAAGGTATCTTCATCAGAGATATGATATTCTTTACAAAATTATCATCATTGTAACATAATTCCTGCATTTGTTCACAAAACTGATTTCCGCGATCAAAGTTGTTATCAGACAACTCCTGGATCACGCACACCTTATACGTATGGTACTTTTCTTTTTTTAATAGCTTGTGGACGATGGATGGTACCAAATTGAAGGTAGAAGCAATTTCCGAAAGCGTGGTGTGGTGATTATCCTCTACTACTAACAAAACGTTAATCTGATCTTCTTCGTTCACTGATGGTCGATCAGATTTAGCAAGATCACGAGCATGTCCAAAATCTCTAAATTTAGATTCAATCCCACTCACTGTGCTTTGACAATTGGGTTGCTGATTAGGATAAGTTTCATTAAATAATTGAACTGTTTATGGAAAACTATCCGACAAATCAAACTGCCAAATTATTATCACTGACAAACCTCAAAAAAATTATCTGGTTTTCATGATAACAAACGAACCGGACAGTGTGAATACTTAATGTAGTTACTTTTTATAATTTAGCATTGTGAATAAATTTTATGATTTTTAAACTTCAATGTCATTTTTCTCGAAAATTTTCTTATGTCACCTACATCACTTTTAAGCTCGTTGTACGTAGACAAATATGCTGTTTAAGATTCCGTAATAAAAAATGGAGGTTACTATTTAAAAAAAATTGATGACATCATCATTTTTTTGAAAAATGACCGGAAATCTAAAAAAATATACAAAAAAATCGAATTATTTTAAATGTTTGACATATCCCAGCGATTTTAAAAAGACAATGTAGACAATTTTTATCGAATTTATGCGTTACTTTACGAAAGCACTGTATTTATTAACCTATTCAAATCCGTTCAGTTAGGAATTTGGTAAATATCAGTATAAGAGTTACTACTAAAGATGTTAATAAAGGATGTACAGGCGAGTATAGCGGGGGCTTCTATTTTCGGCATGACTTAAGATTTAGCTTCCGGCATTTGATCTTCCCGTCGTACAAATGAATACGAAACCTTTTTCCCCGTGATATTCCTTTTTTTTATAATTTTTATATCCTTTCAATCGTGCCCGCCATTATGTACATATTATTCTAATATACCGACGCAGGTTATTCTAGGAATTCCCATATAACACACGAATTTGGTATTAAATCAACGTAGTTTACTTTTTAGTGAAATGAATAAAATTAAGATGACGGATCTTAATAATAATAATAATAATAATAATAATAATAATAGTAATAATAATAATAATAATAATAATAATAATTATACTATAATATTATAAGCGAAAATATTTAACTGAATTCCAAAATGAATTTATAGGAAGTAATTTTTTTATTACTTTAGCAATTAAAAATGTAAAATAAATATTTAATACATTATTTTAAGGGAATACAGACTGATACGAAAACAGTTTTAAACCTTAATTCTATTACCAATAGCGTTATCTACAATTGAGTTAATAGCCTAATAGCCTAATTTTTAAATTAGACAGACGCCGCATTGGTAGAGAGGCACAAAGTTCATAACACGTTGAACTCATTAAAACATCTATCAACTAATACTCCATATTTAATTATTATCGCATTTAGTAATCGAAAATTATAGTATGTAGAAACCTGAGTTATTTAAGTCGTTAGATATTTCTTAACTAAAAATTTAATTAAATATTATAGGGAGACAAAGATAGGTGTTACAGTATAAAATATAAGTCTATTCGTGATTTCTGCAACCTGAATGATTATCTGTTTTTATAAATAATGCACAAAGTATGTTCATAAATGATTATATACTGTGTAGTACTTTAAATAAAAGCCTATTTGTTATAAGTGAAGTTAAACACCTAAGACATGACAGTCTAATTTTTAAAAGCTCGTCTTTTTTAATAATTCCTGTTTTTTACCCTACCCTTATAAACCAAAACGTTATCATTAATACAAATTTTACAAATTTTATATATATTTAGGGACTCTCTCTTCCAGTTTTAATTTAATATAAAAGCTTTTTTTAGTGAAAAATTAATTTAGGGCAATATAACATAATTTTACGTTGTTTTACAGTTTACGACTTTGATTCATTGCAAAGCTCCTTTTTTAAGTACCTTTAAGCCTAGTCCCATTTTATATTATATTGAAACGAACCTAGTTAATTTTTTTAAAATGTTTATTTATATTCATTCAAGATTGCAACTATTTATATACATTTATACAATTTCACAATGCACTAACAGTACACATTTATCTTTCTATTTATGTATATTTATATTTATCTGTATATCATTGATGAACAGCACAAGATTCTAATAAAAACTAAACATAAGGGATTTTAGTCCATTGCTTATATAGAAAAGATAAATTCTAGAAAAATATGGAAACTCTAGATTAATAGAATTAGTCATAATAATTATGCAACAAATTGGAATGCTATAACTCTTTGCTGACAATCAAATTAACAGATATCAGTTACCACAATGAGCCATTTGGGATTACACCATCTATTTTATTATCAAGGAAGGTAGTGGATGTTTCTAGAATTTTCTATTAGATTTATATTGTTTCTAATTTTCGTTACACTGCCCCCTCCTTAAGACTGTTACGTCTCGTAACAGTGACCTTGGACTTTGCACTTACAATAGTTCTATCTTAGTTTGCGAGTTGGCAGTCCGCAGATTTCTTCGCTGGTGCAGTTCCTTTTGGATTCCAACTACACACCAGGATCTTTATACCAGTTCCTTAAAATACTACCTCCAACATGTTACGTACCACGTGCCAATTAAGCCGGTATAGGCCATAGCCGAGCTTTTGTACAGCTAACTTTCTACTGGCACTGGCAGAAATATGTTTCCTTAAATCCCATAACGCCCTCTACATGTCTTTATAGCATGGTTTCTGGTGGGATAATGCTTCTATCACAAGGTAGTGAATACTTCGCTTACCCTGGTTGTGACAACATTGTAGGTGACATGTCTTTACAATTTCTGGCTCTTGTTGCAGTATTTCTTCTACGCCACCATACCTCTTTTTAAACTCAACTACGATGCCATGCGGCATTTGGACGTCTTTAGTGACACAATGGGACAGAGGGTACTCCTCTAGTACATCAAACATATTTCTATATTCCTCAGTATTACCCCAGACCTAGCTTTGTGGTGTCCCAAATAGTGTATCATGAAGTCAGTAAATGATTGTTCGAAGTTCCACCATATGGACCTCACCGCTTCACGTGAACCACTTTGGGCTTTCCTCTGGCCAATTTCATAATTCGGTGGATTACATCGTTGATCCTTTTCATCACTTTATACGGATCTTCCCAAGATCTTTGTAATTTTGGAGATAGACCTCGTCATCGCTGAGGTTGGTATAGCCAGACTCGATCATGGGGTTGGAATCTTCCCCTTTTGGAATTTGCATCATATTGGACTTTCATTCGATCGCTGGCATCTGGATGTTATTGCTAACTCTCTCATGTATGGAATTTAGTTACTTCCGTAAGCTTTCAGCATATGCATTTCTAGCGACCTCCTCCTCTCCAGGTTTACTACCAAACTCGAAATCACACTATAGCCTCATTTCACGCCCAAAAAATACTCTATCTGGGGTCTTTGCTGTCGTTCCGTGCACATTTAACCGGTATGCTATCAGGAACAAGTTAAGTACTGGTCCCAATCTTTTGATGGTCCGAGACAACCTTTGACAAATATTCTCATATTATTCGATTCATACGTTCTATCATTCTATCTGACTGTGGGTGAAGTGCAGTTCTGGTTTTACGTATTTTCAACAGTTGGCAGAGATTTTGAAACAAGGCTGACTCCAAATTCCTTCTTTGACCTGAATATAATTCCATAGGAATCCAAAAACCGCTATACAGTTCTTTTAGCAAGGTCTCGGCCACTGCCACTGTCCCTTGGTTAGGTCGAGCGTATGCTTCTATCCACCTACTAAAATAGTCCATTGCAACCAAGATGTATTTGTTTCCCGCTTCAGTTTCTGGAAATGGACCAGCTATATCGATGGCTACTTTTTCGAATGAACTACCAACGTTATATTGCCGGATCAGTGGTTTTCACCTCCCTGATGCACATATTACACATTTCCGATGCAATTCCTTAACATCATCATTGCAATTCATCCAATAAAATCTTTCACATAGCTTATCCAGAGTTTTCTTTACTCCCATATGACCTCCTATTGGACCATCATATTATTGTCGTAGAATGTCCGATACTCCGATTTTCAGGACCACCAACTGCATTTGTCTTTCACTTCCATCATAATTTTCCAGGGTTCTTTTCAAAAGGTCGTCCTGAACTTGCAAGGAATCCCATTGGGACCAATATGCTTTAACAATGGAATTAAATGAGGCCACTTCCTCCCAACCTTGTCATTGACCTTCATTCTTCCACTTTAATAGCATCTTCAGGTCTGGGTCGTTTTCCTGATCTTCTTTGACATTATCTGGGTTCCAATCATTGTTATTTACAGTAGTACGGTTGAGAAGAGGATCTTCAACTTTTGACCCCAACCGAGTACAATGCTTGCAATACTCTGTACAAGGCCGTCTTGATAAATTATCGGCATTTCTATGAATTATTCCGGCACGAAGTTCAACTTTAAAATCATACTCTTGTAGCCGCTCAATGCAATCCTAACTTTTGGATTCTTAAACTGCAGGAGCCATTTCAACGCTGCGTGATCAGATCTCAATAAGAAATTTTGCCCATAAAGTTATTTGTAACAGTGTTCAATAGCCTTTATCAACGCCAGCAATTATTTGCGCGTAACAGAATGGTTCCTCTTAGGTTTGGATGACACTTTGCTAAAAATACCCAATTACTCGTTCTTCTTCGTCTTGGATTTGCGATAGCACTGCACCGATGTCGAAGTGGCTGGAATCCGTATCTAGGGCAAACCTTCCTTCTATTCTAGGATAACCAAGTATGGGTGCCGCTATCAATCATCGTTTCAGTGTTTTAAATGACTCCTTGCAGCTATTGCTTCGTAAATACGACTGGTCTTCTTCAGTAAGTTTGTAAGTGGTTTTGCGATGTCTACAAATCCATGTACAAATCGGCGATAGTAAGTGCATAACCCCTAGAAATTTCTTTATTCATGTTTATCTTTCGGCTATGGCCATTTTTGTATAGACTCAGTTTTCTCTGGGTCAGCTAATAAACCTTTTTCAGAGACTACATTACCCAACTATTTCACTTTGTTTTGGAACAAGTTGCACTTCTTTGAACTAAGATGTAGATGTGCACTTCGTAGTTTTTGAAACACCTCTTCCATATTTTTCAGGAGCTCGTCGAAGGTCTTTCAAATGACTATTATAACACTTTCTTTGTTACACTTAATTTACTTTTTTTTTAATTTGCAATTTAGGACAATTTCCTAGGTAGGTTTAGTTTTGGAAATAAATTAAAAGTGACAACATTGCTTTTATTTATATTAGGAATTCTATTATGGATTTAAAATTATAAATTGTGGTGCTGTTATTTTCCTATGTATTTTCTCTCCGTTGTAGTAAGTCTATAATGAATTTTAATTCTAATAATAACATGGATTGAACTAAATTTAACATTCCTTAGGTATTAACAAGAATGTGTTGTTTTCAGAAACCTTGAATTGTTACCGATATGCTTCATTCGGGACAAAGGGAAGACATAGTCGACTAATGGACAGTCTGCTTTTGGGTTCCATCGTGAAAGCATGCACAATTAAATTTTCTAAATTTTGTTTTTTCTTCCTTTATTACCATCATATCTTGAAATGCATAAAATGAACATTCATTAAAGTCTTATTTGTGGCTGATTTCACGTAATAACCTGAGCTGGCATACAGATTATCCAAAATCTATATTTTTTTCTTCGGGATCTTTCATTTTTTAAATGCCAGTCGGATGGTTACGCAAGTAGGGGTGTTGTGTTCAGGTTCCATTGGAGGTATTGATAGGAGTGGTAACATTGTGCATTAATTTCTAATTAGTTAACTTAATATTTTAATCACTAACTTATTAATTTATTATTTGCAGCTTGTGGTATTTAGTAAACCAAGTTTACGTATAATATATTCTAAATTATTGGGCTGTTGTTCGTATAATATCTATAGTTTTTTTGTGCTGTTTAAATCTGAAAGAGCGTTAAGCATTAGTTCTGCAACGATCGCCTACATGGCATTACAAAATTAACTATTTTAGCCCATAAACGAAATTTCATGTTGTTCTACGATGGAAATACATACGTACTTCAACAAATTAATTCTGGAAGCAAATAGCTTTCAAGACTGATACAATCAATTGTATTATTTTATTTGAAAAGTTATTGAGCGTGCAGTATTGCGTGCTGCTATGCTACCGTTCTTATCAGACTTCCATGTAACATCCAACAAATAAATAATAATTATCCACCTTTTAAAAATCAAAGAGGGGTTTTTCAAAAGTGGTTTTTACCATTTAGCTTAATTTAACTTTGTCGTAGAAATTAATTACAATAAAATTTTACTGTACCGTATCTTCAATTTACGCACATTATTTTGTGTAATAATACAATACGAATATTAGCTATGTAAATTTTAATAGTCAAAAGCACCTACCTTTTTACCGATTGGAATTAGCGTCACTAACTTCAGTCGTATAATTTATAGTCAAACAAATTATTTCCTTCCGATTAAACTTCCAATTTTTCCTTTGGTATCTTAAGAATAATTTTATCTTTTACTTATGTTAATGAAATTTCGCTAATTGTGTCATTCGAATGTAAACAATTCCTGCCAGTTACCGTTGACGATCTACATAGTATTCAGAGGGAAGACAGTTGTTAGCTTGGAAGCAGCTTGGTTTGCTTGACTACTACCTGAGAAATTCCGATTACTGTTTTCATATTGGTAACAAACTAATTTATTATTTGAATATATCACATAACTGGTTGCAACCAAAAATTTAGAAGCTGTGATTTGATTGTTATTAATTTTAAATTCATGACTAGTTATTAAATTCGTTATTATTTAATTATCTTTTATTTATTTGAGTAGCATAGTGGGCCTTTAAGCATTTCCTACTTTTAAGATTATTGCTTTGCCAGTTTATAAACTTATTTCTGTATAACCACTTTAAATCTTTTACTGCAACTTTTAGAACGCCTGGCAAAAGTAAGCAGTAAGTACTATCTTAGGATCTGTAAACCAGAGTCTCATCAGTTAGCCGGGATAAATTTTCTAACTCGCTAAACGCTTAAATTTCAGGTCACTACATCGCGTGATTTCACTATATGCTACCTTAACTTTTAATACTAGAAAGTCACCCCAATTTAGTACGGTACACTATGACATCATTCAAGTATACTAGACATGTTTGCTAAGATAGTCCTCTCAGGATCAATTCCAACAGCCTTTCAAACGTCACTGGTGCATTGCACAATCCAAAGGGCATCACAGTAAATAGTAATACAAAGCCGGTACGGGACTGGAAGTGGATTCCAAGATGGCCGCCAGAGTATCTGAAGGGGCGTAGCCCTAGGTGTTGAAGTGGGGGGAAATCCTAGATGCAGAAATGGGGCACGGACTCTGCCCCAGCGGTAGACAGGGCCCCAAGATGGCAGCCAGAGTTAGTTGAGGGGGCACAGCCCCAGGTGCAGGCTCAGCCACGTGGAGGGCGCTTAAGTCACATGACAAGATGTCTGACGGAGAATGGGGCCCAAGGTGGCCGCCGAGTTGGCGGAGGGGCGTAGCCCTAGGTGTAAGAATGCCCTCCGCCCCCGGAGAAGAAATGGGGCCAAGCCTTAGAGATAAGATGGCGTCGAATCTGTTGCCAACCTAAATTTAGTTCGAAAATGGTGTCGGATCTGTTACCAACCTAAATCTAATTCCAAAAATGGCGGCGGTGGCAGATTCAAATTTGAATTTTCCCCGCGTCGTTACTCGTGCGCCATATATGAGTGTGGTGACTAAGTTCATAATAAAGGT
>JAHWXV010302166.1:0-13547 GCA_024586415.1 Phrixothrix hirtus | reverse complement strand
ACCGGCCAGGAAACAATCAAAGAGGAGGTAGAAAAATGCTCTCTTTCGCCTTAACCCAAACTATCCTTCTGAGGCCTACCTCATCATCAATGAGTCCACAATATTGGCGGTAACTGTCTCAAAAGGTATTGCAAATACATGCAGTCCTTGACCGAATATATTGAAAGTGTTCGGTTACTAAAGTATGCGAAAGGAACTGTAAGAACATTCGCTAGTTGGGAAATCGCTAGTTTTCAAAAACATTTCCCATACGAAAGTATATTCAAAAGCAGGACAGACATATCAGAAAACGATACGTAATAAACCACTCATGGTGCAAAAGGTAGAGGCTCTAATTTGCGTCAAGGACATTCTCTATTTCTTAAAACAGTGGCCTTATTCTCAGATATTCTCTCTATTTTCTATAATTCTTCCAATTACCTCATCCCAATATTTTTTCACTATTCTTCGTTTTTCTGTCGGTATTCTTGAATTCTACGTTTTCTATTCATTGTTTATTGTTTTCAAATATACCCAGCAGTTTAACCTCTTCTTTTACTTTTTTGTTGAGAATTTTACTTATTCGTTTTGTACTTGCATAAAATCTAATACTCTTTACATGTGGACAAAATAAATACTATTTAACAGTCATTTTCTCGTATATGATCTAGTACGCAACAATTATTGCTTGCATTTTCTTGTTTGTGAAGTATTCGAATGTTATACAATAGCTCGTTCTATTAAATTACTTAAATATTTGACAGTTCTTCGAAGAGCTAGGTACTTGAAAAATTTGGCAGCAGCTAACTAGATCGCACCATTTTGACCGTAACCTAATTGATATAAATAGGGTTAAGTTCATATTAATTTAGGGATATTCGTACGACCAGCCGTTAGATTTACAATACTATGATCAATCTTATATGCAGAGTTGCAACTGCCCTTGAGTTTTTTGTTACCAAAGCAGAAATTCATAGACTGAAGCAATAATAAATGCACACATACAGTCAAACTCAAACTTAATAGTCAATAAGTCAATTATCTAGTCACCTACTTGTTAATAGTTGTAATAGTATAATTGCTTCTCGATATAGTGAACTATCATTTAATACATTATCTCTTACAACAGTAGTCGCTTCAGGAACGAACACGGCTTTGATTATTATTTAAGACACTATTTCCTTGTATAAGTACATAATGTGTAATAGTGATCTAGGCGTCTTTCTGTACAACAATTAAAGCACTGAACAAAAAAGTATAAAAGAATATGAATCCTTAAACGAATAGGAACCCATTACGAAAATAACATGTAGAGTACTGCAAATTTATTTAGTTCCGCTTAATCCTGTGACTGGTATACAATGATCGCATCGAGATCATTATGATTTAATATACCAGAGTTTGATAAAACCTTATGAATCAGGTATAAATGTTTTACCAAAATAAAAAGCAGAATTAGAAAATGGCTCTCATTTAAGGCTGTTTATTCAGCAATGACCTATATTTCTCCTTACAATTTTTATTATCACAGTTACAAAAATAACTTTTTTAACAACTATCTGTTTCAGGTATTAATGACGTTAATAATTATATCACTAATAAATCACATACAAAATTTTAAAATTTTCATGGTACTATTTTCAAATTTAATTAATTCCATCTATTAATTTTGTGACGTAATGTAAATATATTTTTAACCTTTACCAGAACATATAAGATTGTAAGCAAAGCTACAATTAGTTGGTTTATTTAGTGGAAAGTGGTTCTAGTAGAGACGCTGACGCGAGCGATAGCGTTTCTATATTGCTATTAAACTACCGAATACTTCAATTCAGGTCCCTTCTGCGTTGTAGCAGCCGATCGGTTGCTGTATTCAGTTAGGCAAGCGAAATAGATGGTGCTTACGATCCCAGAGTCAGCGCGCGCTTCTGTAAAAATGCAGCAGCTGCAAGGCAGCCTGCTACAATAGACCAAAATCAAATTGTGGAAATTCCAAATAAGATAGCCAAGTATGTTATTGTTAGTGCACAAAATACAATTTCTACTACCGCCACCGCAGGTACTCACGAAGATACGAAGGGAAAAAACCCAAACGCCACAAGCGCGGCGACCATAGAGGTACTCATCAAAAGCAGAGAATGATGGTCAAGGTTTGCAATCAGTGTCCAAAACTAGGAATTGGAAATCAACTACAGGAAGATCTGACGTCGTACCCTATCCGAAGATTTTGGCCAGCAAATGATATGGAACCCTAACGGATTCAGAACCGGGAAAAAGAGGAAGTTATATAATCGAACACTATGAGGAAGGTAAAGCAATTAGCATAGTACTGGAAATAGGGATTCAATTAGACTTGGAAGATGAATTTAGAAAAACAGTACAAACTTTCGTTGATAGGCAGCTTCGCTAATACGAGTACTTACTACCCCAAGATAAACTACTAAGGGCAGTGATCAGAGGGCTGCCAGAGTATATCACACACTGCGAGATAAGAGAAGACCTAATAAAGAAATGCCGTGTCTATCGGCCGTAACAATCAAGACAATGAGGAGCGGGAAGAACTAGGCCCCTCTACTTCTAAATTTCATGGTCCTGAGTTCAAGCCTCAGTCGCTGCAGAAAATTTTTAAATATGTATTAAATACTTGTTATAAAAATTATAAAACCCGA
Organism: Phrixothrix hirtus; assembly: GCA_024586415.1. Lineage (NCBI taxonomy): Eukaryota > Metazoa > Arthropoda > Insecta > Coleoptera > Phengodidae > Phrixothrix > Phrixothrix hirtus. The sequence goes on along the minus strand of JAHWXV010302166.1, from coordinate 10,899 downwards.
TGGACGTATTGATCATCTGATTAAATGGAGTACAGTGCCGCCGATGCCAACAATTCAGGCACTCACAGATTTTCTGCAAAGCTGGTCCAAAATGTGTGAAAAGCGCAGGTATCCACAACACTGCAAAAAAGTGTGCAACTCACCCAAAACGTGTCCCAACTGCGGTAGAGGTCATGCCGCAAGGTATCCCTAGCAGCACAAATATCCGAACCATATAGAAACGATATATAATTGACAACGTTCATCGAGGTAAAAACCTGTGTTGGTAAACTATGTAGTTACGATATCGAAACTATATTGTCTATACAGGACTGTTTGTACGATATGATTTCTGTGTCGAACATATGTTGTTTAATAACACTGGTTTTAGCATCGAAATTACTATACAGCACCTATAAAATTTTCCAACATCTACATTGATCCAATGCAACATAAACCACTAGACAGATTGCGCATAAATCAATAAAAATATCCAATAAAATACTTAAGAACGCAATATAGCCATTATCTTTATTTATATTTATTTATTTTATTTTCACAAGTGCGAATTATAATTATATAAGCTTTCTTTATAAACATTACCTAATACATTCAATTAAATTACACAGTACACATTTTTCTGTTATTTACAAACAAAATTAGTTTTCAGCGGCAAGGGTTAAGTTATAGTTTTGTGTCTGAACACATCCAGGCTTAATATTCACATTATAAGTAGGAAATTTAAATATAAACTTGGGAAATAAAATATTTATTTAAAAACTGTATACCTAAGATAATATATATTGTTGTATGCGTTTCTAATGTTACACATTTTCACTTCTTTGAACTTGTTTGAGACTTCAAGAAAGGGGTACAATAGAGAGCTATACTTTTAAATTTACTGAGAGGTAAACCCTTTATACCTGCTTGGGAAATACAAAAAGGTTAATAGAAACAATATTAGGAATGGTCAGCTCAGTTTAAATAATTTGCAAGTATTAAAAAATACCTTTTAAAAATTCATGTAGTGCGTGTTCTGTTAGCTCGTTAAATATTGCAACGTTAAAATTGACTATAATTTTTTAAATATTTTCTTTATATTGTTGTATAAGTGTACGATCTTTTTTAATAAGGTACGGTATACATTTATTTAACTTCCGGATTTTTTTAAATTTCATTTTTGTAGTAAAAATTTGTTAGCCGATAATAAAAGTGAATAACACTGAACAATTAGAAATCATGGATACCTAAGGAACATTAATACCGTTTCCAAATCGTAAATATAATCATAGGGAAGTAATGCTTATTAAGATTTTATTTTGATTTATTAAAGCTTACCTAGTTTCACAATAATATAAATATCACATCATCAGAAGCTTCACTTGTATAAAAGATTAATTAAATAAATAAATTAGAATTAAAACCATATGGTTCTATTAATGTTGAAATAATGTAAATATATAAATACAAATATAATAAATAAACGCAACAGCCAATATTAATAGAAGTACAGTTTTAATTCTAACTTATTTAGTTACTTAATTTTTACAATTAGAGATTCTGATGATGTTATGATTACGAAACTAGACAAGTTTTAATATATAGTTTTTTCATTCATCTATTTAAAGAAATAAAAATGTATTATTTATGTAGGTTGAAGTTTTACATCGAATATACCATGTGGCTCCTACATAGGATTATCGGCATAAAACAAGCTGATAATAAAGTCAATTATTACAATTTTCAATTTAGTATGTCGCTTGTTAAGAGATGGCACTGATGCTAGTGGTTGTTTCGACGACAGCTACGCTGTATCGAAGCGACTCGGTTTCTCCACATAGATTCGATACCGATATAGAACTGATGTGAGGTGGCGGTATGGTTCTATACCGAATCGCCGTTTTATTTCTGGATGGTATAGGTATCTATAAACTATATATTTTCGACACATTCTGTGCTACTAGGGAACTAACAACAAACCAATTGCTAGACCAAGGACTATGCCGATTGGTAGTTTTGTCTTCGCGGAGACGAAGAGAGGCTTCATACGCACAACAAATAGACTAAAGAAGTACGACGCCATAATTTGACATAACAAACCAGCAAACGGTGCAGCAATAGTTCTAGAAGCAGCAAAAGATGCTTCCGCCTTCGAGCAAGGTGTCATCGGAATCCTGTGTCAGTTATCGGACATCCTTGTGCCAGGGTCGGACGCTGTTTAAGGTAGCATACGAATAGAACTGAAAAACACAGGTCCAAATGAGGTATGGGATCCAAGCTCACGGGAAACCTAAACTACAGAAAAACCGAGAAAAAACTGAAAGACGATTACTTAATGCGCGTTTGCAGAAAAAAGTACATAACTACGAGCGTGTGCATTCGAATTGTGATAGAAACGTCTAAACCTTTAATGTTTTAAATTTGTGCGAAACAATTTAAGGAAACTTTTTGTTGGTTTTAGTTGTAATTTGTGTTTAATTTAAAAAAACTAAAGAAAGATATCTAATTTTTTCAACACGCTATTCTATAATTTCAGAATGGCTTTCGGTTATATTTTGAATAACCTCTTGCTTAATAGAATTCATCCCTTTTATTACTTTCTGCTTTAAAATTTCAGTGTTCCTATTTAAATTAATAGGTTGGGCATACTATTCTAAATCGGGTGAACGGTCTAGTAAATTTATTTATTTATAAGAGTCTGTCCATTCTTTTGCAAAGTATTTTTCTTAACTGTGGCCTCCTACTGGCTAAATTTGTTGTGTGTTCAGTCTTTCTAAAAAATACAGTTTCAGAGTTATTATTGTAGCTAATTAAAATACTAAATAACTTCCACATTTTTATTTTGATCAACACTCTCATTACAAAGTACCGTTCGACGATTAGTCTACACATAGTGTCGCACCAAACATTAACTTCTGTATAATATTGACTTCTACTGCCAATTCTAAAATCAGGATTTTGTATTAATCTTAAATGTAGGTTCATCAGAAACAATAATGCTCCTAGCGAAAACTGTGACTTTCGGACTATTTCTCTCCCAACTACAAACAAAATTCCAAACTTACCGCATCACGAAATTTCTTGAACCACGTTAAAGTTGCTCTGTAAGAAATAATTTCATATTCCTTAAAAATTCTTTTCAAATGGATTATTAATGTTGTGCTGTTTAGATAGATCATCTCATAAAAACAATTTCGGGTTTTTTATTGTAGGACCTACCATTAATGCTTGAGAATCACCTTCATGATAAATCCTTTTACCTCCATGATGTTCAGCGCAATATTCGGTTTTTCGAACTTCTCTACCAGATTTTGCAAAGTAATTGTACATACGTGAATATTGGGAAACTTTGTATAGAATTTTTGTGCTACAAAATTATGAAGATTCACGAGTTGCATTAAAACATTTCTAGTGTAAAAGCTTTGGGTGTTTCCGGCTATTTTGGTTATTAAGATAGGATAAGCTTTTCCACCTATAGTTGCAACTGAACGCAATTTTGCACGGTAAGTTGTAACTGCAGCTTCTTGTAATTTGTAGAGCACCCTTAATGCGTGTCAAGCTATATTTGTTTATCATCTGGTTATTGAATACTATATACTCTCTAACAATTTTTAACGAATTGTGTGAAATTTAAATATTTCTGTTGTAGTGGTGCATTTAAAACTTTCGATATGTTTAGGATTATTCTATCCATTTATTATGAGCAAACAACTTTATACGATATCTAGAAACTGTTCAAATTTCCAATTAGGCTAGGCAATGGACATTACAAAATTAGGATTGATACTTCAAGCACAGCCAAGACAATGACGATTGCACAAGTGATATTTTTGTCAATTAGGTTAACCTAAAACCAGCAATATCGAAGGAAGGCGTAGCGCTGTATTGTACTAGATATGTATTTAAACATAACTCTACAAAAAATTGTGAAAATGTTCGCCATTTTATTCAAGGCACTTTTCAACGGATCCTTGCTTTTTGTTGAGCTTTAAATGTTATTTTGAAACAAATTATAAATTAATTATTAAATCAATTGCTTTTAAACCCCGCTATTGATCAAAAATTTGAATTGTTTACTTGCATTCTGTCTCTTGTTTGGTTATTACTTAGGTATACTCTGAACATGATGCACAACCACAACCTACCCTAATTGGAAATTTCCCAACGGCTTCCAAAGGAAAACTAGACTAGACGAATTTATAGTGCTATTTATCTATAAAGGTAATATTCTAGAACATTCAGGAAAACTGAATAATAAATTGCATAGAATACTGATATCATAAGTTTCAATGATATACTGTATTTCAGTGACCTTGAATTTAAATAAGTGCCAGTTGCAGTAATGAGTCATTCGTGATTACATCATATATTTTAGTGCCACGAAACCTTCAGTAATGTTCTGGAATTTCTACAAAATTATGGATATCGTTAATTTAGTTACAGTACCCCTCCTTAAGAATGTTACGTCCCATAATAGAGCCCTCGGGCAATGCCATTGCGATGGTCCTAAATTTGTAAATCCCAAAATCAGCAATGCGATCCATACTTGCAGCATTATTTTTTGAACAAGTCGCACTAGAGGTTTCGTTGTTAGTGGAGTTCCTCGTGGATTCCAACTGTACAGTAAGATTGTGATACCTGTGTCTCGAAACACTATTTCTAACATGTTACGGCTTACATAGGTCTTGGCTTCTGACGTGACAAAACAAGGCTTTTGTGATAACTAAATGCTTCGCATACTTTGGAGATGATGGCGCAGTAGGTGACATGTCTTCCCAATTTCTTACCCTTGCTGCTGTATTGCTTTTACACCGCTATACCTTTTTTAAATTTAACTACAATACCACTGGGCATTTAGACGTCTTTAGCACACTGAGCCAAGTGGTACTCCTCTAGTACATTAAACAATTTCTGTACTCTCAGTGGTAACCCCAAGCCGACGGAATGACATAAAATTAGTAGATGACTGTCCACCATCCTTAACTTGTATATATTCTAACTCAAGATAGTTCGCTCTTTGTTCGCGTTCTACTTATCCTGCTTCTTCATTTCTCTATAGAGCCAACCGATTCATATGAACGACATAAGTTTTCCTATTGTCAATTATTCGATATACTATATCATTGTTCTATGTAGAATTTTAGACGGACCTACTCAGAATCTTTGCAAGTTGGGACCTAAATCTAGTATCTGTTGAGACTGGTATAACCAAATTAGGGTATTCGGTCGAAATCATTCAGCCTTAGAACTGCGTGTTATTGCGAACTCTCCTATGAATTGAATTTAGTTTATTTTGAACAGTTTTGGCTTATTCATTTTCAGCATCCTCCTCCACTCCAGGCTTACTAGCAAACACTACATCACACGGTAGTTTAACTTCATGGTAAAACAATACTCTAGCTGGAGCCTCTCCTGTCGTATCGATTACAGCGGACTGTGATATGCTATCAAGAACAGATATAAGTACCAGGTCCAATCCTTTCGAAGGTCTGAAACAACATTTGACAAATAGTTCCCCATTCTTAGATTCATACTTTCCACTATTTCGCCTAACTGTGGAGGAAGAGCGGTTGATCTGTCCTTACGTAATTTCAACAGATAGTAGATTAACTGGAATAGGACTGACGCGAAATTTCTTCCTTGATCTGAATGTAATTGAAAGCGAATTCTAAAATAGTTAACGGTTATTCAACCATGGTTTCGGCTACTGTAACTACGCCTTGATTTGGTAGAACGTATGCCGCCATCCATTTGCTAATATAATTCACCGCACTAGAGTATATCTATTTCCTGCCTATGTTCCCAGAAATGGCCCAGATATATTAATTTATACTCTTAGAAACAGGCTGTATACATTATGTTATCTCATCTGTACTGTTCGCCTCCCCAATGGACCGTTGTTAGAAGCGCATATTACACATTTTCTGTACCACTCCTTAGCGCTAGACTTGCCGTTTATCCAATAAAATCTTTTACGACCTCTTACAGAATGCTGGTTACGTCCATATTCCCTCCTGACGGACCATCATGCAATTGTGGTAAAATTTCTGCTACTTTGTTTTTCGGAAACACCATCTGCATTCGTCTTTCAATTTCATCATTATTTACTAGGGCTCTTTGCAAAAGGTTAACCTGAATCTGCAAGGAATCCCATTGAGACTAATATACTTTAAAAATAGAGCTAAAGACCACTTCCTCGCAACCTGATCTTTGATATTTATTTTTCCATTTTTATAAAAATTATAGATCCGGATCGCTTGGTTGAGTTTGCTTGACATTATCCAGTTTCCAGTCGTTGTTGATTACAGTAGTATGGTTGACAAGAGGTTCTTCAACTTTTGCCTTCAATCGCAAGTCTGGCACAAACAAAGTCACGCGGACATGCTAATCTAGGTGCCTGTTTATTTCCAGAATCACAAAAACTTTCCACAGATGTTTATATCCCCAATTTTTTCGATAAATTATTTTACTGCCGTTGGGTATACTAATTTCGCCAATCATGCAATTTAATTTTCGAATTCTCGGGAGTTCTCTAGAATTTTCTGTACTCAGTTCCTTCACTGACCACACCAGGCCCACTACAGATGTTTATTGTCATACCACACTTATAGTCTTGCAAGAAATAGTCAAAATTACACTGCTGATTGTTTGTTATAGTTTGTAGACTATCTAAAGCATCCATACGTAGTTGGGGCGGTTGCCTTTTCTTCAATGGCCCATGTATTCAATATTGTAGCTGCTACGAATCGTTTATGATAATTGACCCAAAATGTCTTCCCGACATACATAGGTGTTTTCGTGTGTGTTCTAGTGCTTTCCATGCCATTATCAGGAGCAGGCAAGAAAGGGATCTATTGTAAATTAGTTTGTATTATTTTTTCACAGGAACAGAGGATGCCTTTTCTTAGATAAGCCGTCTTCTTTATATACGAAGGAAGATAAACTTTGGGTGTAGTTAATTACACTTCTTAATTACCTCTTCATACTTTGCCGATATTTCATTAGTAACGCCGTCTATTCCTTTCCTTGAGTTTTGTTTTAATTTAGCTTAATTTAAATTCACCTTTTAATTCCTTTTAAATTGATTTAATTTCATCCTGTAATTTATTCTGAATTGCATCAATTGCTACCATTTTATCTTCTAATTTAGCTTGTCTTGCTTCAATTTCCCTTTGTAATTTACTTTAATTTGAATTTATGGATTTCATTTGCCCTCTTAATTTCTTTATAATTTTTTGTAGCAATTTATTTTCATTGAATTTATATTTCAAATAATTTAATGCATTTTGCGATTTAATGTCATTTTGTAGTTAATTTCGACTGGATTCCAGTTTTCTCAATTGGAATCCATTTTGTTCTTCATCTTTTGCAAAATTTCCATTAGCGAATCAATATTTATCGGTACTTCTTTTCACCCGCATGTATAATACAACTAACACTAATTTTTATTTATTAATAGTCCGTAAGTTCACGATTTCAACATTGTAACGAAACTAATTAATTGTTTTAAAAGATTCTTTTTGCTAACTTGTAATTATGTATCTATAAGTTGTATGCAATCGGGGTTACATTGAAGAATTTAAAGAAATATTGGCGCAAGGCGGTGGCATCAAAGTAAAGTGCCTAGAAATACTAGTAATAAACGCTTTTATTTATATTTGTTTATAACGACTTCTTGAGAAGACAAGCTCTTAGAGAAAACCAAATGGAAAGCTTAACCTGCTATTTATATAGAAAAGCGTTATTCCGCATCATCTAGGAAGAATAAACAATGATAGTACACAGAACGCTGATGTCATAAATTTCAATGCCATGACTCGTTACTGTAACTTGAATTTATTTAAGTATAAGTTGTAATAATGTGTCATTCGTGATTGCATCATTATTTTAGTTCGATAGACCTTCTAGAATGTTTTGGAATCTTTTACAAAAGTATTTTCATCACTAATTTTGTTACGGTACCATCTTTTCCATTATAACATCTAGGTAACGGTAATTATAAGCTAATGACAAAGTTAACTGTATCTTTGTATAACATTTGATTAGTATTAAAGAAAAAGCTTGTGAATAATTTTATTTAGCTTTCGCCAACTTACTATAAAGAAGTTATTGAATGCAGCTGTAATATTCATTCAACAGTACGTATGGCGTTAATACCGGGTAACCACATATAAAATTTAATATTGTTCAACACATATTTTACTACTAAATAAAAGGCAATTATAAGTTTGAGGTATACTTAATACAAATAAAGCGTACAATAAAATAATTAAAACACATTTTAAAGTTAAGAAATAAATATTCTTAGTATCTTTTAGTTACTGCAATAGGACTAAAATATAATCGCAACAGCTTTATTTAATGACAGAATATTATAATATAATTCAAACGTAGATATAATTTTCAACCAATTATAACATCAAAGTGAAAATTTATATTATATAAGTTCTTATCACTTTAATGTTTCTGTTTTATTGCTTTTTGCGCCTTTTGTTCTTGATTAAGTATAAAACTGTTAAGCGAAATTGAATCTAAATCTGTAGATGAAGAAAAATTAAAACAGACATATGAAGAGTGATCAGAAGATAAATTATTTGATGTAAACTTTAATTCTGTTAGTTACTAAATTGAATTTCTGAAATTTATTGGCAATTTTTAAACGTAAATGTTCATAATTATTACAAATTTTCTTCTGTTTCTTGTAAAATTTTTACAACTTCAAAACTTCAATAATGAAGTGAAGTGCAATGATAAATCACTTATTTTCAAAAAGAAGTCCTAGAGGATTGCATGAACCAATACCTTTAACAGCAATTATAGTAAGCTGTATTAATATACTACCAAATTTAAGTTAACCTGTTTATCTTTACATAAACTCAAAGATTTGACATAAATTTTATAAAGTAATGCTTTTATATAAAAACAGAGATTGCCTTTTTCATACTTGGTATCAAGGAAGCTACGGTAACCTATGTAAAAACTGTTGGCTAATTAGGATTTATATGCCTACTTACGTTTTCATTTGAGCATAGGAAGTACAAGATATTGCTTTTTATTCCAAACATCATTCCTTACGGTTTTGTACAAGATTGTGTTATATTTATTACTCAATAAATTATGGTTATACATTTCTTTAATAAACATTGTCATATTTGTTAGTGTTTTTATTTTAAAATACTATCAAGCTTGTAAACAATTCTGGCACTAGCAAAACTGGGAGATTTGCACTTATTTTTTCCTTCGGTTATTTAAAAATTTTATGTAATAAAGTAATGTAAGCCATTAGAAAAATAACCCCTTCAAAAATTTTCGACTGTCAAAGCTTTAGAACGACTACTGCGACTACTAGCTTCCTAATTAGTTTTAAGGGTAAAAAACGATCTCGAGCAATTAACCTTGCACTTCAATTCTACAATTGAGATATTATTGCTATTTTAAGTAATACTATGAAAACTACAGCACACTTCTTTGTAGTTATTACAAAATTTATTTTTTTAGTAAATACTGTAAAATGCTGCAAGTAGGAACCGCTTCGTTCCAATTTGTCGCTGTGATAGATGTGGTTTAACTTTCAATATTTTATATTTGAGGTTTTAATTAGAATAAAGACGTGATTTAAAACAGAAAATTTAAATTTTTTGAATACTGCCATAACTCAAATTAAGTAGATTAATTGGAACTCTCCATCAAACAGCAATGTAAACCACAGCCACGCAAATAATTTAGCTTTGGTTAATCACTTCAACCGCATTGGTCAGGTATAGGTTGGATGGTAAGTAAGAGGTTGAATTTACTCAAAGCAGGTGCCAAGTATTAAGTGGTAATAGAACACATGTAAAATTAATAGTTACATCCAAATTGACTATATTGCACTTAATTCTTATTTGAAACAGTGACTTTAAATTTACTTGTGTAATTATTAGTAATAGCGTATTAAATAGGTATTATAACTAATGCTAGTTGTTGAACTAGATTTTTTAATTTCTTATTATAAGTTAATGTCCAGCTGATACATTTTTACGTATCATTTTATTAATAATAAATACTTTAAATTGTGAAACTGCAGTTTACATTACAATTTTTGCCGTAATTAGTACATAAAAAGAATAAACAATAATAATTGTGTATGTATACATATGTTGGAATACCGCAAATTGATGGCTGGAAATTAATAATGTAATTAATGATGTACTAAATGGAAAGCCACCAGAAATTTTCTAAAGCATCCGCAAGTCATGCTTTCGCTAAATCCAAGTGAAAACCGAATCAGCCTATACGTAATTATGTTAAATAAACGCTTTTTAATCTTTAAACATGTAATGTAATTAATTGTGGCAAATATATATGTTCCGATTATAAATTTAACTGTAACTTCGTCATAATTTAGCTGAAGATACAATTATTATGTTTGACAAATTTGAAAGTCCGAGCATTACGATATGGAACTTTTTAGATATTTCGAGGTATCGCAATGCATTGTAGAATAGAACAGCAGAGGTATGGTGCTAGCTTTTACTTATTTATTTTATTTCTAAATATTCAAAAATTACAAAAGTATCATTCTGTACTTTATTGGGTGCACTGGGCACACGTCTTGTTTGTTATAGTATTTTAGGTGAAATCAGTTTCATTTTCTATTTCAAATAAAACTATTATGGATCTGAAAATAAACACATAAATATTTTAGTGACATAAAACGTCAATAATTTATCGCAGGCCGCAGACTTCATTGCTTCATGATCCAACGATAATATGGAAACCGTTGTTGAACCTGATCACTTAGCTGATGAAGGCGAATTAGATGATGATGATTTGGCATGTGTTGCGTTTTCCCATCACGTTCCTGGTGGTTTGGAAATTTTTGGGTACAACATGAAATTAGTTCAGGTATTGAGTCTGACCAGGACAGTTACTGTCACA
>JAHWXV010302162.1:0-11490 GCA_024586415.1 Phrixothrix hirtus | reverse complement strand
CTAGCATTCGCTAAAGACTTGTATAAATCAATTATTGTTGATCGAAGCCCGTTTACGAGAAGCGCCGTTTAATTAATAACATTAACAGGAATTTAACTTTCTCAACCGCCCGCCTTTAAAAGTTAATGCTAGCCTGAATGAACCGTTCTCTACGATTAATGATCATGGCCGTCATTGATTGTGCTTGCAAATAATTAATTAACATTGCATGAATGCTTCGTTGTGTACATATTAAGTGTAGCATTTCAGAGCATATATTGAGTTTATTTGTAACCGTCGATTTTAATGTAGTATTTGAGAATGCTTAGTTAATTACTGTAAATATTCTATCAGTATTTTTATTTCTAAGCTTTTCCTACTCGTTGTATATATTTATTTGTTTTTATTTACAATATATATATAACTTATGAAGGTTTTACCGAATTATTATTTAATAACCAGTTTAGCTAGGTACGATTGAACCAGGCCCGCCCGGCTGGAGACTATCTGCGAGAAATATAAATAATTTTCTTCCCGAGATACCAATGAATAATAAAGCGAAACGTTACAGGTGAAAATGACGTCCGAAGCAGTTAGAAACATCACAACTTCATTCAAATGTAACAATAAAAGGCATAATACAAAACATAGTAGTATATTACATACCGAGGCGGAAAGTATCTCATTCCTCTCTAGAGAGAGATGATACTTCCGCCGAGGTTTGCATACTATTTTATTCACAATCATTTAAAATTTCCTACAAAAGTTGACATTGTTCATAAAATTAATAACAAGCGTTCAATAATTTTTTAACACTTCCTGTCATTGATAACAGGTGTGGTTATAATACACGTAATAAATCTAAAATAACGATTGTTAACATAGATTTGCTGGGTGGAAAGTATGCATTTTGCAACCGGTTGGAAATTGCTTACTTTCCACCCGGTAAACAATTGCTCATTTACGAACTTCTAAAAAGTTAGAAAACAGTACATTACTATATGATTGTGAATAAAAAATTTTATTTCTTGTTTTTTAGTGAACCTTATATAGCGAACCAATTTTGATGCATTTTTCAAATTCACTAAATAATAAAGCAGAAATCTGCCCACAGTATTGTTTGTTTTGTTTTCCTCCTAAAATTTATTTGAAAGCTCAATAAAATATTAAGAATGTCTAAATGAATTTCCTAAAATGGTTGTTTGTTTTTCAACAATTTTATTGCGTCTATATTGATTAATCCGCATTATTTTATTATAATTTTAATTTATTTTATTCTATTAAAAAAATTGGATTTTAAAGATTTCCGTATAAGTATATGAGTAAAATATTTAAAATTGAAAGAATGACAGTTTTCTCCTATAAACGGTGTGAATTTGAAAATTTCGAAATTTAATACAAATAAAAAGCCAGATGCAACTGATATTTAAACAAATAAATAATTTGCGGGTTTTTCACCACAAAATTATATAACTTAACAGAGTAGGTAAACAAACTAAACTTGTAGTTTCATTCAACGTGTCACCGCCACTCGTATACCACTAATTTCGCACTGTGGGATCATTAGTACGAGGTTGCTGGAAACGTTGAATGAAAATACAGGCCTCCTTATAGTCACATAACATGCGCGGTTATAATACGATATAAAGCTGACAGAGCCACCTTTTTAATTGAATATGAGTATTTTACATATTAAAATTGTAAGTATATCAAAGCTTTCTCCAATAAATGGCGCGAATTTGAAAATTTTAAAATTCGCTACAAGTAAAAATCCCTATAACTGACTTTTAAACAAAGTTTGTTAGGTTATACAATTTTGTGGTGAGAAGACCTACAATTGTTCCTTTGGTTAAAAGTCAGTTCAATTGCCTTTTATTTGAGCAGAATTTTGAAATTTTCAAATTGAAGAAACTTCGATTCTTTCAGTATACAAAATACTCCTATTTATTTACATAGATGGCTCTGCCAGCTTTATATAGTATTTAAAATAAATTTACATGTTCAAATTTTTAAAATGTTAACATGACAATACCATTGACAAATCTAAGTATTACATTCAGGAGCATTATATCCAAGAGACACAGAGATTGTAACTAAACGTTTTAAAAATTTCCAATTTCTCGTACGTTTTCTTTATTTTTATGTATTTCTGGCCTTCTATTTTTATATACAAATAACTATTGTATTTTCTTTATAACAGTCTTCTTAAATAATAAATTTGATGTATTTTTCGTTATCTTTTTATAAATGAAGTGTCATTTAGACTTTCAGAATAAAGCGGCATTATATCACTTCCTCCAACGCTTACAATTCCTTTTAAACTTTGTGCATCTTTTAAAGGTATACTTCTGCTACTGATTATATACAACAATTAATCACAAAGATTGATAAGTACTTTGAATTAGAAATGTCGTTCAAAATTGTTATTAAAATGCTAGCTTTAAGCGAAGCAATTTTAGCACGTTGAAATTTAATATCGGAACATTAACATGACACTAAAGCTAAAGCGCGTCAAAAGCACTGCAAATTGAAAAATCAATGAAACATGAAAGAAGAAATAAGGTGCAATATATATGATATACACGATTAGAAACTAAGATGACGAGGTGTGATTATTCGATACACGTTTACAGTTCAGCATCTATAGCGGTGATGAAACTAGTTAATGTAAACGAGGATAATCAAGTTGGGTGAACCTGACCGATACCCCGTTCCCTCTATTTCCATTTATGTTGTTTCCGTTTGCCTTCTCCCCATCAAAGATGAGGATTGCAAAACAGATTTTAGTGTTATGACTATAACCTGCATTCAAGCTAGATTAGTTTTGTAAAAAATTCAGTTTCGAAATTTATTAAATGCTTAATAAGAATTTTCAGGCCCACCAATTTATAAAACTATTTGCAAACCACTCGACGTCTGTGTAACATCCACATCATTGCAATTTTTGTTTGTGCTACAAAGTAAACGCAAACCTCAAAGGAAGCGTAGCAGCGCGATATTTTTAAACATAGGTTGTTTGTCGGGAAATGTAGACTAAATTATTGAAACATACTTCCAATTGTTATCCTATTTATGGTTCCATTTCTTTAAATTTTGCCACCTCCACTTTTTATTGCTATTACACCGTTATCCATTTATTGAACATTTGCAGTATTTTAAAGTTTGTACTTGGTGTAACAAATAAAGATTATTTCCTCAGAAACGATTGTGGAAAGACGTTTTTATTTTTGTAAAGCCACATTTATTTTTTGGAAAAGATGTAAGAACTAAAATATGCCGCCGCATACGTATATTCAGGTGTGTCCCGCATATTTTAATTTATGTAAGCTTACTGAATAAATGGAAGTTGTAGAATGAAAATCTGGACCTAATTAACTACCCGTGTCGTGCACTTTCATGATGAAAAATGATTCCTCGTGATAATTAGCCCGATGCTTCATTTTTTAGAGCACAGTGAAGCTTGGTTGTGGTTTCTTGATACTGATTACAATCTATGGTTTCCAGACTTCATGTTTCAAATTTGAATTTTTAGTAGGCGATGATGTTTCTACTGCAAGGGATAACGCACGCACTTTGGTGTGCAATACAATCTTTATCTCCGGGCAATATCCACGATAAAAAATTCCACCGTCCGCCATTTCACCGGAAGAGATGTTCGACAGTCAATGAGTACCCAAACCTTTATGAAACTCTAGCTCATCGTACACCATTATTACGTACTACCAACAGTAATGCTCCAATAGTAATGTTGTCTGGAATTGTTGACAAAACCAACTTCCCAAAACTAACTTCATTGAGGACTCGCCTGCCTGTATGAATTATGAATGTTTTATGAATTACGGGTATTTTCTCTCTTTGCGAATAACCATGTGACCTCTTGGACGTTATTAAACCACAAAATATTTATTTTAACACACCATCATTTCACACGAGTTAATAACTCGCGTGCGGTGTTATTCGACGATGAAAGTTCAAATTTCCCCACTACATTCAAAACATGTTACTAAACACTACATTTGTCAAACGCCTTCTTATGTTTGTATCACTGTGTATAATACATGAAATTTAATTAATATACGTTTGGGTAAATTAGAATTTATCAACCTTTTAGATGCACCTCGTATGCTTTGTAACCTATAACCTTGAACATCATCATCATTTACAAATCTTAATTTAAAACATTTTCTTGGTATTTAGTTTACAATAAGAAATTTTATTTTTAATTCAGTCATTTCCAAAAGCATTTTATATAATTTGAATATCAAGTAAAATCTTAGTTGTTGCTTTAAAATAATAAAACCCTATGTTAATTATTTATTTCAGTTTTGTTGAGAATAATTTCTAATGGTATTTTAAAATGGTAAGCTAAAATATGTTTATAAAGTTAAGCACACGATTAAGACAAATTCTCCACCGATTAAACAACGTTATTACCCAATATCTCCGGAAATTCAAAAACAAATTGATTTAGAACTTGATATCATGCTTAGTTTAGAGATCATTGAAAAATCAACAAGTGGTTGGCTTAGTCCAATTTTATTATTTAAAAAGAAAGACGAATCTTTTGAATTTTGTATCGATTTTAGAAAATTAAATAAATGTACTCAAAAGGATGCATATCGTTTGCCTTATGTTTCAGCAATTTTGAATCGTTTGCGTAATGCTCGTTTTATAACATCTCTTGATATTAAGTCTGCTTATTGGCAAATTCCTATGGACGAGAATTCTAAGCACACTGCTTTTACCGTGCCTAATCATGGCTTGTTTCATTTCAAAGAATGCCTTTTGAATTGAGTAGTGCTCCAAGTTCCTGGCAAAGATTAATAGATACCGTGCTCGGACCATCTTGACGATGTAATTATTTGTACACCGGATTTCAACAAACATGATGAAGTTTTAGATCGTTTATCTAAGGAAGAACTTACTCTTGGTAAAGATAACTGCCATTTTTGTAAATCTGAATTAAAGTATTTGGGATATGTCATCAATTCCAAAGGATTGTTATGTGACCCAGAAAAAGTTTCAGCCATATTGCAGATACCTACACCTAAGTCAGTTTCAGAAGTTAGGCGGATCATCGAAATGGGGTCTTGGTATCGTCGCTTTATACTTAAGTTTTCGACAATTATAGCACCGCTTTCAGCATTAATCCGGAAAAATTGTAAGTTCATTTGGTCAGAATTATGTGAGACCGCTCTTAATGAGATTAAAATTTCTTTAGTGACAGCTTCAATTTTAATGTGTCCTGATTTTTCAGTTCCGTTTTCTGTTCAGACAGATGCATTAGATTTTGGCATCGGTGCAGTTTTAACACAAGTTATTGACGGGCATGAACATGTCATTTGTTATTTAAGTAGATCATTGACGAAAAATGAAAGAAATTTTTCAGTCACAAAAAAAGAATGTTTGGCAGTTTTGTGGGTCATCGAAAAATTGCGTCCTTATTTAGAAGGTTATCGTTTTACAGTGATTACATTAGTTTGGCTTAATAATTTGAAAGTCTACAGGTAAATTGTGTAGTTGGGCTATTAAGTTACAACAGTATGATTATGACGCAATTCACAGAAAAGGGAAAGGTCATGTAGTTCCGGGTGCCTTATCGCGATCCGTTCCTCTTTTGTCGTCTACAGTTACGGGAGAAGAACCTTCAGTTCTATCTTCTCAGCCTAAAGTTCAAGATGTACCATCTACTCCTTCAGATAAGTGGTATCGAAAAATGATTAAGTTGGTTCAAACCAAACCTCTTCAGTTTCGCAAAAGGCGTGTCGAAAACAATAAATTATATAAACATATTTCTTGTAATTGCCCAGATTTACGCGATGATTCTGACAATTGGAAGGAAGTCATCCCGAAACCAGGCCGCATCAAAATTTTAAAACAATTTCATGATGAACCTATTTCAGGTCACTTTGGTATTTACAAAACTTTCGATAAAATTTCTCAAAAACATTATTGGCCTAAATTAAAATCATATGTTGCCCGTTATACCAATAAGTGTTCAGCTTGTGTTTCACAGAAACCTGAGCAAAAACAACCTTTAGGACATATGGCACGTCATCCAGTTGCTAGTAAACCTTGGCAAATGATTTCCACCGATTTAGTTGGTCCTTTACCTAGATCCAGTCAAGGAATATAAATTTTAGTTGTCGTAAATTATTTTACGAAGTTTACTTTCTTTTTCTACTTCGTTCAGCTACTGCGTCTGCCGTAACTCAACGAATTATAGAAAATGTTTTTTTGTTATTTGGCATACCCGAAATTTTGTTATGTGATAACGGTGTTCAATGTCGAAGCCGCGTATTTTAGAATATGGTAACAGCATATGGATCACGTATTAAGTTTAACGCGTACTACCACACTCAGGTGAACCCTAGTGAAAGAGTTAATCGTGTTTTAAAGACTATGTTGACCTCCTACGCCCAAGAAAATCAGCATACGTAGGACAAGTATTTAGCAAAGATTGCTTGCGCAGTAAGAACTGCGGGTCATGAAGTATTAGGCGTTACGCCTTATTTTGCAAATTTTGGAAGGGAAATGGTTCTACAGATTCCTAAGAACATTTATCAAGACAATGATGTTGAGCAAGGACCGAAAATGGCGGATAGAAAACCTCTTTTTGAGAAAGCTCATCCTTTTGCAAAGTTACATGAAGGTATTGTTAAACGCTTGGAAGTAGCGTATGAGAAAAATAAAGTTAACTACAATTTACGTCATAGGCCTGCAAATTTTGTAGTTGGAGATACTGTATGGCGTAAGAATTATGTTTTGTCAGACGCATCAAAGTACTTTTCCGTTAAGTTAGTACTGAAGTTTGTCGGTCCGTTTATTATTAAAAATAAAGTATCGTATCAAACTTACGAGTTGTGGATTCAACTGGTCTTTCGAAAGGTTTACAATCTGATCCGTCTAGTGACCGAAATTTCCTTTTTATTCCTTGTTTTCAGTGTTGGTTCTGTGTTCTTTCGGGAGTGCATTCCTTCATTGTTAACTTTCCTCCTTTTACCTTCCTTCTTTTGAGTTTATGTGTTGGTTTGGTTCTTTTTGTGGGAGTTGCACAATCAGCTGATACCGTGATCCTTAGCGTGGACTTCTGCGACACCTAGATTCTATAACCTCTTCCAATTTTGGGCCTTTTGTTGCGTGTTCCTTCGAGAGTGCGTTCAGAAAGCTCAATCCTACACTCTTCATAGTTTCCTCTTCAATCTATTCTTCAGTTCGATTTACCGATTGTCACTTAACTGATTATGACTTTTCTTGGAATCCCAAGATTCTTACCGGATGTGTCGGTGCATTGTATGAATGTGCTATCTCTTCCTCTTATTATTTGGACTCTGTTCTCGCGTGCTCCTTGCCCATTTTGGGGCGAGCAGTGGGGATTTTTGTTAAGTGGGTTTAGATTCACCCTCCCCCTAAGGTGATCTAACCGGGAGTGTGGGATGTTCTTGCCACTACTTAGTAATGGAGTTTTCGTGACCGTATAGGTCTTTTTGACCACTCTGTAGGGGAGCACTGTAGTGATCTCCATCCCGAGTGTGATTGATTTTGATTTTTCTGAGCACCTATTCGGACGACATGACAAGGGCCTAGGCTTCACCCCCGTCTTAATAATCCGCGAGGTCGTTTAGACAGGAACTACGCCCAGTCGGCACCTATGGACGCCCTGGCGTCGTATCTACTCCAGGATCTTTGTTTAAATTTTGTTTTGGGTATGGTCCGCCTTAAGGTCCCTTATCCTCCATCGCTTCACGATTTGGTAAGTTAGTTTTTTATTTTATTGTTGACATCCGCGTACTTTGGTTACGATTTTTGGATCTTTTGTTGATTTTGGTACGTGTGTATCTTTTTAGTTGTTTGTGTTTTAGCGTTCGTTTTTTCACGACATTTCTTTTTTCGAAATAAACTGTGTTCTTGGTTGGGTGGTGTCAAATGCCTTCTTATGTTTGTATCACTCTATATAATACATGGAATTTAATTAATATACGTTTGGGTAAATTAGAACTTATCAACATTTTTGAATGCACCTCGTATGCTTTGTAACCTATAACCTTGAACATCATCATCATTTACAAATCTTAATTTAAAATAAATTCTTGGTATTTAGTTTACAATAAGCAATTTTATTTTTAATTCAGTCATTTCCAAAAGCATTTTATATAATTTTAATATCAAGTAAAATCTTAGTTGTTGCTTTAAAATAATAAAGCCCTATGTTAATTATTTATTTCCGTTTTGTTGAGAATAATTTCCAATAAGAATTAGTATTTTAAAATGGTCAGCTAAAATATATTTATAAAGTTTATGAAGATAACGCGATCAGTAATTCTCGGTACCAAGAATTACATCAGCATTATTACTAGGTCAAATTCGCTGATGAGTGATTTTCCTATCGCGCTATGCTGTCCATACGATTGGCTATTTTAAAATGCAATTTTATGATTAGATAGTTTTCCATAAGTGAACAGTTTTCCGTTTCCGTTTTTTGTCCTGTTAGCGTCCCTTGGAGGTTCAAAAGGGATTGATTCTGGAATCATAGTTGGGTTCAGTTATGTTTTAAGTTTGATTAAAAATTTTAGCAGAAAAGTTCCTTTAATCATGTAAAATCTTCAAATCAGTTGTGCAGTGTTTCTTTCTTGTAGTTATCGATGATTGTGTAAAGAATTTATCGATTCATCCCGTTATTGGGGAACTGTTTATGGAAGCACATTTTTGTACATTGTCTACGGTTGGTTGAATGGAAAACCGTCTACGAAAATTATAAATGAAGTAAGCAAGTTGTAAAGGCAAGCTTTTCTAAATATTAAAAACTTAATATCATACAACCAGGCACGTAAGTGAATTTTTTGTTACTTATCTAAAGTAACTCCGGAAGTAAACTTCAATACATCGTTGCATTAATTTTTTTAACACCTGTAATTCCAAAAAAGAATCATTAACATTTAGGCAGTGTTTTACGGTATTTTGAATAAGTTCTTTTGTTTTGTGCCGTCGCTCATTTAGCATTAAAGAGCATTTGATTATTTGGCATTCTTAATGTAATTTTATGAGTTGTATTCTTATGTAAAATTATCACATATACAGGGTGGCTCGTCTGTATCAGGTCAACTTTGTTTTCAAATATCTGATAACTACGTGTCATCGAAATGATATCAGCTAAATTAGTTTAACTTTTTAGAGTAACCATATTTTTTTTAGCGCGGGCCCTCACCGTAACCTATTATGAATAATTACATTGTTCAATACTAGCATTACTAACTATTTGATTGATACCGTTTATGACGTAACAAATTAATTTAAGATTTTGTAACATTACTTTCTTTATTCATTATAATTATTGTTGATTTATTTCATTTCTTTTTATTATTAGAATAGTTGTAAATTATTTTTAGGTATTTAAGTCGAATCAGTTTTGTAACTAGCGATCTTTAGAAGTTAGTATGTAGAAGTTATGTAAGTACGTAGCATAATGTTATTGAGTGATTTAGAAACCATTCTATCTTCATAATATTCCCTGTTAAACTTTTCATTGCTGTCTTGCCGTTTCTAGCTTTTTGGCCAAGATAGCTGTAGTTCCAATTAAAGCTGGTGGCGCCGTTTTAATATTTACAATGACTTCATGCATCTGCCACGTAAAACATCTTAAATTAATTGAGAATCCACTCCTCCTGCTAAGCCAGTCGACGCTAAATCCTCTTGGGAAGTTCGTATAAGTCCGTATGACCATCTTCAGGGCTTTAAATCCTGTTTGCCCCGTGGCAGATTTCTCGCTCTAATCAACAATCTGACTACATTTTGAAACTGCTTCGCATTTCATTCATTTCAATATAATGGCTACATTATTTATTTTCGATGGTACTATAACGCAAACATAAATAAAATGCCGGCAACTGCCCTAACTCGAGCATTAATTTAATTTTTTTTGTTTTGATTGTGATTATATGTCAAAATAGAAAATACGCTTTTTCAATAATAACTAATTTCTAGTCAATTGTACGTCATAGAGTGAAAATACAGGGTTTAGGGCAGTGTTTTCGAAACTGAGGAGCACGAGATTATTACGCGAGGAGGATAGTTATTACTAAAAATATTATTTTTGGGTACAAAACACTTTAAATCTATGTCAAGAAACACACAAGTTGTATTTTTGTATAAGAACAACATTTATTTATAAAAAATACTTTCTTTCGTACTTTATTAAAAGTTATGAAATGGAGGAGGAGGAGGCGCAACAACTTTTTATGAAAAAAGGGGTCGGACGTACATAAGGTTTGAAAACCACTATGCTAAACCTTTCGCGATTTTATTACTTTAAATCAACCTTAGAAACTTTTGAAGTGTATGGCACATTTCTTGCTTCAAGTGACTCCAGACTTGGTATTGCTGAACTCATTAATTATAACGTTCTAAATTAGACCTCGAATTAGTGGACGCAAGCTTTGCTAATGTTTCAGTGAATTCATAATGTCCTATCGTATGACACTTGCATAATAGTGAGTGAAAGGTACACGTGCCAATGTTAGCGTTTAGGAGGTACGTTTATCTTAAGCGGCCTTTTTTTGCAAAAGTTAAGAAAAAAACAAACCGACGGGAAAAGTTGAAAATTACTGTAAAATTCCAAGGAAACCCATTTATGACAGTGATCGTATTGAGACACAAGGTCACATCGGTTAGTAATTGGGAATGATATTATTATTGTAGATTAGATAGCACAGTTTCCTGCAATATGGAAAATTTCAAATTACAATTATATAGCAGCTGGTGATGTAGGAGGTCTATCCATTACCATTTAAATAATTAAAACAGATACTTTGGTAGATTATATATCAGCATTTAGTTTTAATAAAAATGTTATTGATAGTATAGAATTTTGCGGAAAATGCGTCCAAAACGATAAGCGTTTTCAAAAAAAAATTTATAATTATTACTGATTTTATGCCTACAGAAAATGTACAATTTTTAAAGAAAGTTGTTCATGACCCACTATCGCGCACGCACCTCTTTAATTTGAGAGAGCTAGGGCATATTATATTTAGCTTAATAAAACAACTTTAATTATTAAACACTTTAATCTAACATATAGCCTGCATTTGTACAACTACTACTACTACCAATCATGCCATTCCCTTAGCGGGGTAGGCAAAACCTAATAACAATCCTCCACCTTCACAACCACAGTATGCACCCATACACCAACCCCTCTCACTACCACCGCCCTTCACCTAAACTCCCAGCACTCTACAGTATCCACACCATTCCACTATTACTCGTCAATCCTACAATCTCTACTACTACCCATTCACTATTTTTCTCCATTCCTTTCTGTCCTTACACGCTACTTTTTCTTCCATTAAATTCATACAACGTTTTTGATAAGCTCTCCTATTCTTTGCACTCTTTACTATCTTTCCTTTTAGAATTTCTTCAATCATATCCAACCACCTCTTTCTCGGTCTACCCCTACCCAGTTTTCCATTCATACCTGTCTCATATATTCTCTTTGTTAAGCGTTCATTA
>JAHWXV010302153.1:0-10831 GCA_024586415.1 Phrixothrix hirtus | reverse complement strand
TTTACATTTGTGCAAAATTTCACAACTTTATCATTAGAAATAAAAAAGTTATCGATTTTTGATCCGAAACAGACCTCGATTTTCCATAGTGCGTCGTCAAAGACTTTATATTGACTTAATTGAAAAACAAATGCTTGAACTAAAAACGTCAAACAAACGCAAGGTTTTGAAAAAAATATATTCGTTACCATGCACAATGAAAGCAGCTAAATCAATGTGACAATTTAATTCACAATAAAACAAAAACATCAACAAGATAAGGATAAAAACTATTTTTATCATATCTGCATCATAATATTTGTTTGTAAGCTGTAGCAGCGTGCATAAAACGGCATTTAAAACACGTTGTGCTTTAAAGGTTACTAGGCAACAGTTTCATTAATTACTTATTTATACGTTCTTATCGACAGCTATTTGTGATATATTATGTAACCTGCCTGTTTTAAATAAAAAGTGATTTCGATTTTATTTTGATGTTTAATTTTGTTTCTCTTATTTTAAAAATAATTATGCAGGTATTTTAAAAAAATAGAATATGATATACGTTTGTTTATTTTACGTCAAATTACATTAATTTATTGGTTAGAGTATAAAAAGAACTTTATTTAAATAGATCAACTTCCCAAAAATTATAATTATTTTATTTATTTTTATTCATCAATTAAACACAACTAATTTAATTCTTATAATTAATATGCATACGTAATTTAAATATCACATAAAACAGAACTTTAAAATAGGCATCTCTGGATTTACCAGGAATTAGCTTTAACTCAACCTCGGCGACCAACTTTTCAATTTCAGGTGAAACTTCTACGTACTTACAACGTTGCGCGTGCTTTAAAAGCTGGCCTATACACTTGTATCATAATATACTATTAAAAAATAAATTCTTTTCTAGTTAAAGGTAGCCAAGTGTTATATAAAGCAACAAAATCCTTTGAAATGTAAGTTGTTTTCTGCGTTCTTTTAGCACTGTCAGACTCTCTGGAAATAATTTTAACACCTTTGCTTGATAACGAAGATGGTTACTTTCTTTGAAACTGTGTGTTTTTGGAGTTTTTTAATTAAGATGTTTCTTGTACAGTTGACAACGTTTTACTTTTTGGTTTTTTGCAAAGGCCGTTTTCTGTTAATTATTAATTAGTTGTTATTCTAGTAGTCTTTAACTCCATATTCAGATTTTTTGGGTGTAACCGATGGAGTACATAAGATATTTGAATAGATACATTGTCTAAACTTATTTCCTTACGGGCCAAAAAACCTCTATTGTCGAAGACGTAACAGTATATTCTATCACTAGTGCTTAAAATTGGATATTTCGCACGAATGTGCGATGACCTTTTATTTTTGAAAGCGATTTGGTGGCAGTTATTAAAATGTTTTAGTTAATGTTATACCTGTTTTTAAGACTTTAATAGGGAACTATTGAGCATTAAAAAATAGAAAAATTAAATTAATTGCACTTGTAAAAGAATTACAAAATGTAATACATAAATGTTACTCTATTACACCTTGAAAAGTCTCTGTAAGTGCTAATCATGTATCATGTGCAAAATTTTTGCATCATAATTGTCTAAAACAGTCTTAACAATCACTTGTCGACAATCATCGATTGTATTTGAAATCAAGAAATAAAAGTGTAATAGTTGTTTCTTTTATTAATACAGTATTACTCTGCTATAACGAACTTGAAAATTGCAAGAGTTTTGTTCGTTATAAACGAAAATTCACTGCAACAAAACCATTGAATTCACGTTAACGCACTTATGGAAGCTACAAGTTACAACCGAGTACAGATTTGTGTACAATAACATGCAAATAATTTCTTTTCAGCGCGCTTTGTGTTGCATCAGTGAGTGGAGAAGTAAGCTTGGCACTTATTTAAACGCGGAGAAGTGAAACATATGGTTGACTTTAAGTGAAAAATGTATGTGCTGCTGAAGGTAAGCGAAGGCCTATTAAACTATCAAAAGTTCAGCAAAATTTTCGCAAATCTTCGCTAACTTACGAATTGCGAAGCGCGTCCAAGTGAAATTCTTTGCAGGGGATTTTAATTTTACAATTCCTATCGCTTATTTTCGCCGTGCAGCACTGCAGAGAGAAATGGATGTACATTAGAATATATGAAATAAATCCAATGCAACGTTTTTCTCGACTATTTGCGATGTCGCGCCGCGATTAAGAAAATAACAAGCTTTTGGGAAGTTTTACTGAAGTTTTGACGATTAACTCGGTGGGGTAAAACGCACATACCTCATTTAAAGATAACCATATGCAAGTATAAAATTACGACTAAATTGTTGTGCATTTAAAAACTGCGTGCTCTGCGCCGTATTTCTCAAATTAGCCATAAGTTTTACATATCTGATGGAATTCTTGACGCATATTCAAAAACTCTCTTATCAGTATCTACATACGTCTGTCTAATACAAGTAAATAAGTTTAGTTATCTTCTTTGTTGATTAATTCTCAAAATTAGTTAGTCGTTTTAAATCAAGTTCGTTATAAAAGACCGTAAAATTTAATTTACAATAAATAAATTGTTCATTATTTCCGACCGTTCGTTGTAAATGTGTTCGTTAAAAGCAATCGTAAAATGTACGTTAATAAATGTAAATCAGTTCGGGACTTGGGGTTTTGTTCGTTATAGGCAATTTTTCGTTTTATCACGAGTTTGCTATAACAGTGTTATACTGTAGTTTACTAAACAAACGTAATGAATGGTAAATCATGAACAATTTTGAATAATTGCAGGAATATTAGAAGTTTCGTTTATGATCTTTATTTTGAATATTAAGAATTTGTTGTAGTTTCGAATAATTGGTTTGTACTCCATA
The DNA here is from genome assembly GCA_024586415.1 of Phrixothrix hirtus. NCBI lineage: Eukaryota > Metazoa > Arthropoda > Insecta > Coleoptera > Phengodidae > Phrixothrix > Phrixothrix hirtus. The sequence continues at coordinate 7,991 of JAHWXV010302153.1, read as the reverse complement.
ATCAGTTACAGTAGTTTCAGTACGGCCGTTTGATGATCATGCTCTTCCATAGATTACATAATTTTATTTTAAATTTAAATTTTTTGCTAACAAGCATTTATATATGCTTCAACCACAGTGCTGAACTTGCATCCACCATGTCGTTTATATGATAAAAAGCCTTCGTCTAAATGCACGAAAATGGCGAGTGAAGACCGTCTAAGTGTATGACCAGTATTTGTTTCTGCATTAAGTAATTTTAAAAATTTCGCAATTTCCTTTGCCATGTACTAAATTTATTAAGATCTACAAATTGAGACGTACACCTTCTTTTTGGTAGTTTAGAAAATATGTTGATATTTTAATTATTTAGAAGTTTTAATCGAAGGTATTTCCTAGAATTTGACTGTTATTGTAAAACTGTACCTAAATTTATTTTTAGCTGTATTTGGACTCCGCTTATTCTAAAATTAGGGCTACCTGTTCTAAATTAAAATAATAAGTATATCAGTTTGTCTTTACAAACAGTTATGTTACTTTTGTTAGAAAAACTTATTTCGTCACCAGCGGTATCAATAAATTGATTAATTTCTGTAGGATTTAAAATATTTGATTTTTTAGCTACGTATTCATCTGATTATCGTTTCAGAACAGTCTTTAATTTTGAATAGTTAGTAATGTTTATATCATGCTTTACTACAATTGATGTTCTTAACATAGATTAGATCATAATGTACTTGATTTGTACTTTTTTTGAGATTTTTCCACGATATGCTAGCAATACGTTTCTCGAAAATAAATTGGGATGGTTCTTGTTTCCATTCTATAAAGCTTCTATAAGTCACGTCATATCTTTGCTTTGGCGCTGCAGGTAATACATTTTCGATCGTCACAATTGCCAATCATTTTATGTTCATTTTGGATAAGGATCGTCGGGGAAAAAATCGAATTAGTGGAGCAAACCGTATAACTGATCACTAGAACTGCAACACAATATTATATGGAGCGATGAATCCAAGTTCTACATTTGTATTGGAGATGTGAATTTTGTTCATGGTTTTGTAAATACTCAGAAATACAAAGGCATCACACACGCACGCATACGCACGCGCGCGTACACACACACACATACGCTCACACACACACACACATACGCTCACACACACACACACATACGCTCACACACACACACACATACGCTCACACACACACACACACACACACATTCTTATAGACTATTTGTGACCACCGATTTCAATGAGTTAGCCGACTACAGATATATTTATTTTCCAACAGTAAACCATATTCCGCTCTTGGCATGGTTCCAGTAGTTCTGATTTATCTTTGATGGAACCCTTGCGAGTTAAGAAAGAATTTCGCATGAATAGTACCCAAAATGAAGAAAATATTTCAACATATCCAACAAACGACAATTCCTTAAAGAATGAAATCTGCTTTTTCCACAAAGCCGATGTAATATAACATTAGACCTAAGGCTGAGCCGCTAGCTGCATTTCTTTGTAATGTAAGCAATTTCTCGGATTTCAAAAGGTCATATTAAAACAACATTACAACTTCATATAACATTTTTTTCGTATATCGGACCCTTTTTGAGTTATTTGTCATTGAATGTAGTGTAAGAAAATGCCTTTTTCGAAAATACCTGCTATGCTTTCAACTCAATTTGATAAAACTTGGATGACAATTGCATTAAGTATATTTTATCGGAACTATGTTAATCTTATTTTAATAGCAGCTTAAGGAGACCGCTGGGTGAACACCCCTAATATTTGTTGTCCTTAAGATTTATTCCATTGCAAATATTTCACTAGATTCTTTAGACTATAAGAAAAAATAAATGTGCTCTTGGTTAATATCCATAAAATGAGCCGTTTTCTAAAAAAAAAAAAACTAATTTAAAAAGGTTACCTTTTATTTAACAAATAAACATATACATTTTTTTTGTTCTACTAATTGATTTTGCTTTAGTTAAAGCATATGTAACTAATACAGATGGTTTGTCCGTAAGAGAATAACTTGTCAACGAATTAAGGAACAGAAACGAATTACCTTGTGTGTGTAGGTCACTTTATTGTTTAAAATTTAGCGCTGCATAAAATATGTATATATACATATGCTTCGATATAGTGAACTTTAAAATACTCTAAAGGGAGTTTTAATTTATTTTACGAAATAACATTGAATAAACTGTCTTCATAACTTATCTGTGGTTGAGCTGATAAAACTAGTTTAAGGACAATTTTTTGAATGGCTAATAATAATCAGAATTATTGATTTGAGTAATTTTTTTCATAGCAATATTTTATTATTTATTTGGATCCTTCTAAATAGGTTTGCCATTTAAAAGATAAAGTAAAAACATTTTCACTTGTGGTTTCAATTTATTTCAATTATTACTCTCTAATAGTGATCATTGTTAATAATTTTTAAAAACGGAATTTACGTTTAATGAGCATGCGGATATGCCTTTCTAACTGCAGACTTCCTGATCGAAAAACATTGAATAGAGTTGACCAACGGTTAAGAAAAACTGGTAATAAGTTATTTAAAGCACTAGTGACTAATAAAACGCTTCTATATTTTTGGAGGTTGAAGAATGAAAATAGTAATCCAGGCGTATGAAGAACAATTTGAACGGTTGGATTAGAATAAATTGTTTTAAAAGCCATAAGTGAAGATCTAACGTTGGTCGATAGCATTAGAAAATTAGCAACGCAGTTTGATTGCTGTAAATCAACCGTGCTTAATATTCTTAAAGAATACCTTCTTTGCACAAAAAGTGAATGCTCTCATTTCCAACAATTTTCTACGCCGAATGGAATTTTCAAACTCGCTCTTAGAACAGCAAATAATGAAAATTTTGTGGGTTTTATTTTACTTACAGATGAAGCTAGGTTTACATAAATTAGGATTATTAATTCCCGTAACTTACATGTGTGAACCGGTGATAACCTCATCTCATAATTAATTGCCATAATCAACATCAATTTTAAATGATAGGGGAATTATAGGAATCATAGGATCATTTGGATTATGTAGGAGTTCAGCGCCAACATTTCCCGGTCTGACATAGATCAAGGTATCACAGCTGTCAGAATTTTGATAAAACACTAGTTCAATTCTTTTTACCGAACTGTTATCAAATTCCTTATTCGAGAAGACTTTTCTCCTCAAAACATTAAAGATCGGCTGGATGGGGTGTACGGGGAAAATTCCTCGTCCTATTCTATACTAAAAATTGGTCAAAACAGTTTCCAATGGGACTGGAATCCTTGGAAGATGATGCCAGAACAGGGAGAACGGTGGAAGTCGTGACGACCGATAACATGCCCTTTGTGGAAGATCTGGTATTTGACGATCGAAGCTTAAAGGTGAAAGAAATAGCACAACAGGTGAGACTTTTGGATATGACCGTTCGCTGAATCCTCCATGATCATTTAATCATGAGTAAGATTAGTGAAAGATAGGTCTTCAAACACCTCTCAACAGTTCAGCGCCAGCGTCGTATTGAATGTGCTCGATCCTTTTTGGATCTGTGTGGAGAAAACCCTGTGAACGTGTTGAAGGCAATTGTCACAGGAGATGAGACCGTGTTTCTATGTTATGACCTTGTGCTCAAAAGGGGGTCTATGGAATGGAGGCGAAAAGGAAGTTTAGAATCTATCAGTCGACAAAAAAGGTGATGGCTACGATATTTTGGGATTGTGAGGGCATTTATTTTTTGCACAAATTATGACAAAATATTCAAGGGAAAAGACGTCGGAAACTAACCAGAGCCCTGCGTTTGCTCCACGGCAATGCTGCCGTATACACTGCTGGTATTACACAAGTCGCAATTCGTTACTGCGGATTTGAACAAATGAATTACCCTTCGTATAGCCCATATATCGCCCACAGTGACAATTAGCCATTTGGAAGTTTGAAGAGGGGCTTTCGAGGACGTCATTTCAGTGAGTACGAGGGTTGACGGTTGCAGTTTGGGTATATTTTGAAGATAAACAGAAGGAATATTTTTTCGGAGGTATTAATGTTACTAAAAGCAAGTACGTTGATGTCAGGAGGAATTATATTGAAAAATAAAATTTAGATGTGAATTTACGTCGCTTCTATTATAGTTAGGTTGGGAAACTTTGGCGCTGCCCTCGTTCACGATTAAATGGAGAATTTTATTTAGATTTCCTTCAAAATAATTTGGCTGTGTTATTAGAAGATATCTCTCTAGAAATTAGGCGGAGCCTGTGATTCATGCATCATAGAGCACCGCCTCATTAGTTTATTTGTTCTATCGCATTTAAATAAGTAATATCCAAACCAATGGATAAGGCGAGGAGCACTTGTTGTATGGCTTCATCATTCATCTCACGGTACATCTATTGTATGTTTGCTTATGGATGGCCCTAAAAAACACGGCTTGTTCTACTCCGGTGAAAACTTAATAGGAACTCTTACAAAGAATTGAGTTTTACTGTGGTGAAGAAACGGGCCAAAGCTGCTTTGTTGGGGAGGGTGGAATATTTTTCCATTTGTTGTCGAGATAGGGATTGTATTAAAGTTCAAGGAGATTATGTGGAGCTTAATTAGGACTTATTTTTATTAATAATAATGTTTAACTATGTTTGGTAAGATTATTTATTTGTTAAAGAAAATGTAGCTTTCCTTAGATCCAGGTTTTTCTAGAGAACGGCTCATTTTGTGGATACTAATCAAAAGTACCTTTATTTCTTCTGATAATCTAGAGAATCTAATGGCACGTTTGCAATGGAAAAATTCTTAGAGATGAAAAAATTGGAAGCAAAAAATATTAAGGATAGTTCACCGTCGGATCTCCTTAAACTGCTAACTAAATGAAATTTACATAATCCTAAAGGAATTTATTAGTGAAATCGTTACCCAAGTTTTATCAAATTTTGTTAAACAGTAAGAAAGTTGTTTTCGCAAAACGCCTATTTTTACAACACATTAAATGGCGAATAAGATCAAAAGAGGTGCAACACACGAAAAGGTATGATGTTATTTTAATATATGCTTTCGAAATCCAACAGATTAGATTAGATATTTTTTCTTGGATATCCTGTTAATTAGACGTAAATTTATTTAAAAAAATGCGTTTATTTCTAGTTTAGCGTTATTACTTTATTTGGTAAATAAATATTGTGATAAATTGAATTTTCTTCACAACTTCTAAAACATCAACGCAAAATCTAGCAGTGATCTAAGTTTTATGGTCTTGGGTTCGCGTAGGAACTACGCAAACATCACGAATGGTTTAAGACTACTGCATTTATCCAGTCGATTCGTACGCCATTTCAAGTAACATTTACAATTATCATTCAGTTATATTTACTTTATCACTGTAAATACTATGGAATTGTTACTTGTATTTATATTTTAACTTGAAAGAATTATTTAGTTGGCTATGTTTGAGTTAAAATATTGTAAAACAAATTGCTTATATGCACAATGTAATTATTAAAAGTTTGATAATATTAAATGTGCATGCGATGTCATGAAGAAAATTCACGATTACTCTTATGAAATTCTAACTTTGTAGTCATTTACATCTCCTGCCTTAACTCTCGAATCGTTTGATGATGTTTCTTATGAATAAACACCAATTTATTATTATTTTATTGAAATTTCGATTGATAATAAAACGGGGGTTATTTATTTGCATAACTATTCAGTTATGTTGTCACTGAAATTAATCTGCAATACATGGTGTCCAGGGTATAGAGTGTATTATTTAACGCACGTATACCCAGGGCTTTTGTGAACATAAATCTGTAGAAATTTTTAATCTAATTTAAAAAAAAATTTTAAATTTCGCGTAAAAATCTATCATGAATATAGGCCGGTGTATCCTTTACCATGAAGTGTACTTAAAAACATTTGTTCTGTTTTTGTTGGCAAAATATCATATTAACTTTACCTACTAAAGTACTATTTCGAATCAAGGTCGCTGTTTTAATAAAAAGTAGTCCAACGTATTTCTTTAAATTATCCAAGTTATTTGTATGTAGCAAAACACTATTGCTTGTTAATAATAGTTATTTACGTATTAAGTATGATAAACTTATTCGATAAATATCTTAAGTTGACACATGTTTTATTTACATTAATTTTCATGAACATATAAATTACGCAAAATTTTATGAAATATATTGACAACCATTTAGACGTTTAACTATTTTCACAAATTTTAAATTATATACAACGCAAGTGAGTGCAATTATTAATAAAATGAAAATATTTATCAAAAAAATTTAACATCATGTTAAAGCGGCTTTGTAAAACTTCTAATTATTATAAAAATGTGCCCGTATTCAATAATACTATTATATACGCATTAAAAATGGCATCTATTAAGTAACAACCTTAATTTTATTTTAAAGATTTTATAAACTTGCACAATTAACACAACTATAAATTTTAAGGAAGAAAATAAAACTTTTTATTTTTTAAGGTTAATTAACGGATACATTTTCGGGTATTAAAATAACATCTGAGAACATTCATTAATTGTACTTTGAAATCATATGCGTCATATCGAAGCCGTTTGTGAAAGTGATCGTGATGAGTATCAATGTTTAATTGTTCTCCGCTTTTAAAATATTTTTACCAACATTTTAAATTTAAAAGTATTCTAATATTCGTGATGTTTATTAATATTTTCGATAATTTTATGATGTATCCGATTTAATTAGTAAAATATTGTTGATATGGAAAACTTTTCAATTTAAATAGATGTTATTTGTTTACTAATTTTATGCGAATAATTAATAATGTTTTACAAAACTTTTTGATATATACTTTCTTTTACAAGAAAATAGTTACCTTATGAAACCCTTTGATTTTTAAAATTATGATTGGCCTAAAAATGGCTGAAATGTTAATTTGATCCATACGTAGCAGATACTTCTATGCTTTTAAAAATTTTTTTTTCCAGACACCTATCCTTTAACAACTTTTTACTCTCACCTATATGAAATATAGAATAAAGAAAGTATTGTTTTCGTCCAAAATTTTCGATGTAGAAATTTTAGTGGAAATACAGGTTTTGGGGCTCCCTGAGTCCGAGAAACATATTTTTAAAAATTGGTCTGTCTGTGTCTGTGTGTGCGTGGGCGCGCGTCTATATGTGTGCGGGCGTGCGTGTGCGTGCGCGTGGGCGTGCGTGTGTGTGGTTGCGTGCGCGTATGCGTGTGAGTGGGTGCGTGCGTGCGTGCGCGCGCGCGCGTGTGTGTGTGTGTGTCTGTGTCTGTGTGTCTCTGTGTGTGTGTGCGCGTGAACAAAATATTTCGCAAACTAAAAGTCGTAAATAAATGAATTTCTATATTTGAGTTTGTATCTATCTGGCACGCGACTGCAACAATTTCATTAAAATCCAATAACCGGAAGTGCCACTTTACTCTTATCATTTTTTGGGTTTTCCCGATTTTCTCGAAATCGGCTCTAACGATTTTTTTAAATTTGTTGTATTTCTTAGTTATTTAATGCCCTTTCACATAATTAAAACAATTTTTCAAAAAAAGTCTGGAAAACAAGTAACCAGAAGTAGTCTTACCATTACCTATGACTAAATTAACTATCAAACTGATAACCCTAAACAAATGAAAATTTAGATATGAGATCCTTGCTACCTTTGCATGCTAAATCAAGAATTTTGTTACAATCGAATAACCGGAAGTACAACTTTATTTCTGTTATTTTTAGATATTTTCAGAATTTTCGGTTTTTCATGATTTTCTCAAAATCGGCTCTAACGATTTTTTTAAAACTTGGTAAATTTCTTGGTTACTTCATTCCGTTTTACATAAATCAAGCTGTATCTAATAAATTTTCGAAAGTTGAGTAACCAGAAATACTTAGTGTATTAACTGTGAACAACATTTCTCAAAAACTAAATGTGATATATGAATGAAATTGTATATTTAAGTTTTTTATCTTTTGCACATGAGACGTCAAGAATTTAGGTAAAATCGAATGACCGG
>JAHWXV010302135.1:0-18374 GCA_024586415.1 Phrixothrix hirtus | reverse complement strand
CCTCCTTTAGTTCAAAATTGCATTTTTGTATTACTTGATTTTTTTTGGTATTTTTGAATTTTGGCGGGTATTTAATTAACTGGTCAAATTGGCCATAGCACTATGATTAACCTATTGGTTACTAGAAAGTAAAATTGTTGTTAGAAAAGATAGGTTAGATATCCTAAATATCAAAAATATCATTAATTTGTATTAATTATGTAATTTTACAGGTCACGAGTTTTTTGCATGAAGGTCCCAAAAAGTCACTAAAAAGTAACGAATTTTAATTTTTGAAACTCAGTAGACACCTTGTTATAAAGGTTTAGTTGAATTAGAACTTGGTAGTTTAGAAAAGGAAGGTGTTATCATACCTTAACAGATTCGGTACACCGTTAATACCTATATTTAAGAAAAACGGTACAATATATTTGTGTGCGGACTACAAAGTAACCATAAATAATTTTTTAATGGATGAAAAATATCTATTACATAAGATTGAAGATTTATTTTCTGCCTTTCAAGGTGGAGAGAAATTTTCCAAATTAGATCTTAGTCAAGCTTATAATCAACTTGAATTAGATGAACCAACTAAGCTATTGTGCGCTTGGACTACACAAAGGTATATTTAAAGTGGAAAGGTTACCATTTGGTACCAAACCTTCTTGTTCAATTTTCCAACGCATGATAGATAAAGTTTTACAAGGAATTAAGGGTGTCAGCTTTTATTGATGACATTGTTGTAATGGGTTGTAATAATGAAGAGCACATACGAAATTTAAATCAGGTATTTGAAAGATTAAAACAGTCCAATTTATAGTTGAATAAGAACAAATATAGTTTTTTTCAAAATGAAATAAAATATTTAGGACATATAGGGAGTAAAGAAGGTCTTCAAAAAGATCCTTTGAAAATTAAAACAATCATAAATTGTCCCGGACCAGAAAATGAGTCACAGTTAAGTCATTAGTAGGAATGATAAATTATTATGCAAAATTTATACCAAATGTTACACAATTGTTAAATCCAATGTATAAACTATTAAAAAAGGACAAGGCTTTCAATTGGGATCAAGATTTTGAAAATTCATTCAAAAAAGTGAAGAATATGATTTCAGATATAATTTTAGTTTATTTCAATCCTAAATTACCAATAATAGTTGTGATGCTAGTTCATACGGGGTAGCGGGTATTTTATCGCATGCTTTCCCTGATAGTACAGAAAGACTGGTAGAATATGTATCTCGTAAATTAAACACGACAGAAATTAACTATGCAGTAATAAATGAAGAAGCTTTGGCTATATGCTTTTCAATAACTAAATTTTCTAATTATTTGCTTGGACACAAATTTATAATACGTACGGATCATAAACTATTAACATATCTCTTCAGTAATAAAAAAGGTATACCATTAACAGCAGCAAGACGTTTACAATGCTGGGCGGTATATTTAAGTGGTTATGATTATAAGATACAATATGTAAAAGGGGAAAGAAATTTAAATGTAGATTGTTTATCGTGTTTACCAATTAATGTTATGCGAGAAATAGTATCTAAATATTCATACTTAAATTTTGTTACTGAAAATTTCAATTTAATAGTAGATGCAAATGTTATCGAAAAGGAAATTCAACTTGATCCAATTTACTCCCAAATTTTCACGTATATTAAGTCTGGTTGGCCAAAACATTTCAAATACAGAGTTAAAATCATTTTTTCATAGGAAATTAGAGTTTAGCATAGAAAAAGGTTTAATAATGTTAGGGTACAGAGTTGTAGTACCTACAAAGTTCCATATTGATATTTTAAGTGAATTACATATTTCACATGCTAGAACAGTTACAATAAAGTCCATTGCTCGATCTTATATCTTGTGGCCTTTAATTGACAAAGACAGAAAAATATGTAAAACTTTGTTCAGTTTGCAATACGACAATACCTGATCCTCCACATTCAGAAGTTTTGTCATATAATCCAGCTAAACATGTATTTGATAAGGTGCATATTGATTTTTTTGGACCGATTAAAAATAAAATGTTTTTAATGTTACTAGATTCATATAATCATTGGCCAGAGGTAGTATAGATGTCTTAACTACAGCTAGCAATACGATTGACACTTTAAGGTTAATATTTTCTAAGTTTGGTTTACCAAATCAGATTGTCACTGACAATGGCCCACAATTTACTTCAATTGAATTTAAAAAATTTGTAGAAAGAATGACATTAAATATTCTTTGACCCCCCACCCCACCCACCCATATCAACCAGCTAGCAATGGTGCAGCTGAAAATGTTAAATCAGTAAAATGAGCTTTAACTAATGCCTTGAACGATAAAAAAAATTCAAATAATTCAATAAGTTGCATTTTAGCCAGATACCTATTAAATTACAGGTCTGCATGTCATGGTAGTACAAAACAGACCCTAGCATATATGATGTTTGGTAGAGAACTTAAAATAAGGTTAGGCAATATTAGACCTAAGTTTAAAGGAAAGAAAACAGTTAAAAGTAATTAGATCACGTAGGCCAGAAATTTTTGTAGAGAGAGAGGACGTATTTGTCTGGGATTATAGACATAAATAAAAGACTTTGGATACCAGCAAAGATCCATAAAGTATTAGGAAAACATGTTTATCTGTGTAAACTTTTAAATTCAGATTTAGTATGGAAGTGGCATTTAGAACAAATATTTAGAACAGTTCCTTATGTTTCTTCAGAAAAATTCAAACCTATAGACTGTAGTTTAGATAACTTTAAGTATAAAAATAGATTTGTGCATGAAAATGAGACTGAGGAAGTAAATGTTGCTCAAACCAACTGCTGTAGATATAGATTCAACTAATACTTTTTCCCGGCCGAGTAGAATAAGAAAAAGCCTGATGGACTAAATTTGTAACTCATCACATTTGTGGGGAGGATAGTGTAGTGTATGCAATTGCACTGTATATGTGGGTAAAGCTGGCAACGCCGGGATTGATAAGTATTAGATTAAGAATGCATACATGTAAACGCATGTTAATTATGCAACTTTTATAATGTTTTAATAAACTCCATTAGTACTGTGCTTCGGCATTCAACCTTATTTATAAATACCCTTCCACATGCACAACAGTTACATATACATATAATTAAGTATAATTAAATTTTATGTGTTTATAATGATCATCGAATTTAATAGGTGCTCAAATTACCGCTTCTGTTAAATATTTTTCCAATATTTGCAAGGGATACTACACTGATATATGAAATGCTTAATAATAATCCCAGAAATATGTCGAAAATGGTACACCAGTGGAATTCTCCTGTCAACATATTTTATTACTGCACGAACTTATGAAATGGACTATAGAAAATTTGAAAGCAACTTGGAATAATCTTTAGGGCAATACAATACACATAAACAGAACAGCTAAAGTTCCTGTTATTTTTCGTAAAATCAAATCGCCATAAATTGGTACAATCTACTTTACTAAACTTATAGAAAATTGTGCCAATTTCAAATTGAGGTACCTTAACTATGGCAATTACTAACAATAATTAGGTATAATTTGAATTTGATATTAGTAAAATTATTGATATTAATTGCTAAACTACAAATTTCTAAAACTATTCATTTTAAAAGAAAATTGGAAACAATTTAAATAAAATCTATATTGAAGAAATATTTAACATTTGGTGCTTATTCGCCCGATTTAAAACAGTTACCTTTTAACACCTTATTCAGTTGCACATTTTGTTTAACGATGGCATCATGCGAAAGCTACCCTAGATGTTTTCGTCTTATTGCTTGATGAAGCTTGTTCAGACATTTATTTGCACATATTTTCATTGATATTCACTCTAGGCTCTTTAAAATCTATTATTTCTTTAATTTGTTTTCGTCAAGTTAATTTTAAATCACTTATTGCTTATTCTTCTGTGTCTCATAATCCTTAAGGGTTGTCAACTTTTAGCACACAAAGATTGAATGATCGCATACTCATCATACTGAACCGATTGTTGACAACAAATGCCATTTGAAAGTCACAATGGTTCTTAAAATCGTTATCAAGTGTAAATGAGAGAAACTGATCAGTGTGCTAGTTACATACACTAAAAATGTTGCAAAACATCAGTTGAGTGATTACAATTGTTTCCAAGGTTAACCTGACCAAATATGTATTGCAATTGAACAAACCTTATATATCTTCTATGAACTAATAATTTCGCAAGCATATTGTTAAATAAAGTTTGCTTGGTTTTAACATCATCAATTGTCAAAATTGTTAATTATAAAATATGATATCGATTTTGATTCCTTTTGGTGCTCATAAAGCAAATATACATTATTGTCTTTTAGTGGCATGAGGCTGATCATGGATTTGAAAAGGTATGGGTGCCTCTTATTTATAAATGTTTTTTTCTTATCTATTTTATTAATTGTACCTAATTTATAAAATAATACCTCCACAGTAGTTATTTTGCATGCAGAGTAAGGCATTTTCTTCGACTGTTCCGTTGTTAGCACATGTACTACACAAAAATAGGTTTTGTAGGTCAATAAATAGTCCTTAGTTTTTAATTTTAATATTTAGTCTAGTTTTGATAGTCAAAATTCATGACTTTAATGTTCTTTACCCCACAAAATGAGGAAGCGTTTATTTGCTTATTATTGTACAACATTGAACTAGCAATTTTGTCACAACTTATGTACAGGAGCATATTACATAATTCTACCTATAAGTGTTGAACTTATTCTTTTTCATCTCATTTCATTCCATTCTAAAAATTCTGATTGTTCAATTGTTTATTCTTGTATAAGATTTTATTCGTTTTCCGGTAGAAATAGATTTTTCATATATTTGGCGATTTTTCTTTTTAATAATTCTGATTCCATATCTGATTTTATACAGTCTGGTCTGGAATACAGCTAAGAATTACTATCAATTTTAAAATATTTTATTTATTTAAAATATTTCTGTAATTATTACATACTTGTCTTTTTTCACACTCTATTTTTCTACGGCACACAGTGAGCTGAATTGCAATTCTAGATGGATAAAATGCACAAAAATGAAGTTATTGTAAATTAAACGGAACTTGATCTGTATGAATCACTTCAAATCCTTATCAACAATTTATGGCTATGGCAAGGCAATATTTAATATTTTACCACATGTTAGTTTCTTTGTAGCAAATATAATAGTTTGTAGATGGTTATTTTGCATAATGAGAACATTTATATCATATCTATATTGTTATTGCATAAAGCAGATATGTAAAAATCTTTTACTAATGCAGTTTTTGAGATTTGTTTTATATGTGAATGTTTTATATAACATTAAGTTTGAAAGTCGTAAAAAGAGGAACATAAAATAGAGGATCAAAGTTATTTGTATTAAATATATTCCTTAAAGTGTTACTTATATAAATACGATTTGAGCGGGGATGCAACAAATGATATTGTTATTAATTTTTCAGAATAAAATGAAAGACTTGCATGGTTAAATTCTACGTTTTAATGTGGCTAATGCAACCAAATGAATCGAGTAAACATGAAAGTGAATTATTCAATGTGTTACGCTATCGAGTTGAATAAATTGAACATTTTCAATATGTTCTCTTTTGCCGTTCATCATTCACACAGTAGGCTAAATTTCCATTCTACATGGAAAAAATATTTTTTTCGCCAAAACAACTCCAAATGAAATCATAAAAGTGTAAAAAACTAATAAACTAGTTCTATAAAATTTAATGTGTTTTAGCCTAATAATATATCAGATCACCTTTTGTGCAGAAATATTATTACTGAACATTAAGAATAACTGCATTCTAATGATACTACATGAAAATATTATTTTTACAACAATATCATCTTCACTGTCTTCATTTTCATCATCATCTTCCATATCTTCACAGTCGATGGTTGAAATATCCATATTTCCTGTGTTGTCCGAAATCTTAATATTTATCAATGGGAAAACTTCTTCGGATATTTGTTTTCCTTCCAGCTTCGGTATACATTTACAAGCGTAAATTATTGGATTGTATGATATTAAGAGCATGTGCATCAGGTCCCTTGTGGTATTGATTCTAGACTCCTTTCTAGTACTGTGCTCTATTTTATAATTTTTATTGATAGCTTCTTATATTTCTTCAGAGATCATACCGATTGGTAGTAGTAGGGAGTTAATTGCGTGCGATCCATGAATAACGATTGTGTAAATGCTTACAGGCATTCGATACCATCCATATATTTTCACAAGTTGTTCTGCAGTAGATCTGGTAAATTTATTAAATTTGTCGTGATATCTTATAACTACTGGAGAGGCAATTAAAATAATTCTAAAAAGTTTAATTACATTTTCGTCCACTCTAATTATTTCAGTCACTTTCTTGTGGTTTTCAAAAAATTATCTGGTCACGTTTCTTGGGTTGCAAGTTCCTCTGCCCTGCACTACTTTATCAATTTTGATATCAATTTCTCTCCAACGTCAACCCTGAATGTTCTTTTTCCTCACTGCAAGTTGACTTAATTGATTCTTGCCGGCACCATGAATAGTTGGGGCGTGCAGCAGTAATTTATAGGTAATATGAAGGAAACATTCTAAAATTTTAATCCAAGCATGTAGACTTGAAAGGTAATATTGACAATTGTCTTCAACAATTGGAAACCATTTCAAATTCTTCAGGTCATTCATTTTTACTGCTTTGGCACAAATTTCTTTGGGGATGATCTTTTAACAATTGAATCTTTCTTCGATTAGTATGCTCCTTACAGTGTGTAAATTCTTTTGTGGGCTGGCCAACACCAAATATACTTGGCTTTGACTTCAACTCTGTTTTTTTCAAGAGTCAAATTGGAAACTGGTACATTAAAATTGCGCTCTGTCCATCTATAATTTTTATGAACAAACTTTAATCTAGGGTGTGATGCTGCCTTCAACCTTTTATCTATTGCGTTACAAAATCCTGTAATTCTATTAGCAAAGTATTTTCTCAAATTTCAAGTTTTCAGATACCTATTCTATCTTACTACAGATAATCTAGTGCAAAAAATTAATAGTAGCTTTTGAATCGGCTTCCGAATGATTATCATGTCTCTTTGAGTGCCGCAGCTCAAACAGAGAGACATTTGTAATGGAAGTTATCATCTACTAAACTACATTCTAATGAGCAAAAGCAAAAAAGAATGAACGATTAAATATACTAATATTGAAGATGTCATCAAATCAAGTTATGCACTTAGCAATTATATTAATCTTTGAGATTTAATTCAATGCCACGTAATGGGCTAAATTAACATTGCAGTTGAACAAAATTATTTTTTTCAGTAAACCAACTCAAAATTGAATAAGGAAAGTGAAAAAAATGCTGATAACTACTTCGATAAAATTTAATGTTTTAGTCCAAGATAAAGCAAAAATAAATCATACCACCTTGGTGCAGAAAAATTATTACTTAATACTAAAAATACTATGAAGTACATTCTAGTGATAAGTACATAAAAATATTAATTTTATAACAAAAAGTATTATTTTCACTGTCTTTTAAACACATTATTTTTAGCCAGATTGTTTATGTGTTTAAAACAATGTTAGATAAATTGAAAATATGATTTTATACTTTCTAATAGTCTGAAAAGTGCTTAGAGTATAAATAATAGAAATAAAAAGGTGTCGACTTCGCATTTGTGGTTTTCTTTAAATTTTTAATAATAAACAATGACATTAAGAAACATATGTATATGTACAGTCTGTATATTATTAAATGAGACTTGATGTAAGAATATTTTGCATTTGTGGTTCCAAGATTTTAAACACATAGAAAAGTAATTTTATGAGAAAGAGCGTGTTCAATGTGCAAATCCCTTAACAATGATCATTTAAGGGTAGTGCTGTATACTTATAAATCACAATGTACAGATGCTAAATTATGGTGCTTTGTTACAACTCGAAAAATCTATTATTAAACAGAATAATATTTAAAGTTTCTTAACACTGTATGACACTATGCTAAATTTTGTATAAAATTATATACAAAATTTCTATGTTATATATAGTTAGCCAAATATAATTAAATGTACTATATTTATAATTGAATATATGCTATTTTATATAGTTGACAGTAATCTTGAGATTTTATATAAAACTATACAGAATTTTATACAAAATTTAAATAATACAGCCTACTTATTTGTAAAAGTACAGTCTGTATTATTAAATGAGACTCTAGGTAGATTTAGCAGGTTTGGTTTCAAGATTTTAGGTAGAGAGATAATTTTATGAGAAACATGCTTGTTCAAAGTGCAAATACTTTAACACTGACAACTTAGGGCTAACATTGTAAACCCATAAATCATGTTGCATTTATAAAATATTATGCTGTAAACCAATATTATTTTGCCACAAGTCCAAAACATTTATTTCTATACAAAATAATATTTAAAATTTTCTAGTTGACTGCATCACGTCTATTTTTAAAAGTAGAAGAGAATCGTTAAACTTCATTAATTTTTGAAATAAATGCCTTAATTTTAAATCTATACATTTACATTGTAACGTGGGTCTTTCAGTCAGAGTGTGGATCCAGGTTTGTAGTTTATTAATAGGAAGTAGGCTCCTTCAGTACTCGTTGTGTCAAGCTATTCAGTATTAGTTGTATAAACTCAATTAACGCTATATTTGTCATATTTGTCTAAAACTAACTTTACATTAAGTAACAGGGGATGTAGGAATATATACAGATAGGGTTATTGAATAGGATTGGTTTGGATTTAAGAGGTTGTGCATTTTTATCTGACCCAGGTTGTATATTTCACTTGATTGTAAACTGCAGCTCAGTTTTCACCATGAATACTTTCAAAAATGAATTTTTAATTATGAAAAATTATTGTATTAACTTTTTAAAACATTAATTCTGATCAGAGCATTTTAATTAAACACTTTACTATGTATTTAGTGCTGTATGCTAACTCTTGTATGCATGTAAATTTAATTATTACCTTGTTGAAACTTTACTGTTAATTTTTATCAATAACTAATGCAGTTCGATTTTAAATGAGATTTATTTTCTAACCAGTTGTATTTATATTTTAAAATATATGTTATAAATTCTATACAGATTTTGATTCGAACATATTCACATTTATTAACAGTATAAATAAAGTTTATTTATAAAAAAAAACTATTTTGTACAATGTCTATTTCAAAATTAATTTTAGTTAGGTTAACAATCTTTACAGGAACCAATGTGTACTGTAGCTCTTTACTTTAAATCATGAACAAATGCATTTATTTTGATTTAAACAAGAATCAATGGCATCGGCGCATTGGTTTGTTTATTAAAGATGGGTTAACCTACATGTAGTTATGCGGTAACGGTTTTACTTTGCTTCACCGTAATGTTAATTGGTGTTGATATTGACAGTGCTAATTGTTCGGTTTTTAACGTCTTTGAGGATTATTGATGAGAGTTTTGTGACTTTGATATCTTTAAAAAGGTATCGAACGGAATACAGACCAAAAGAAT
Organism: Phrixothrix hirtus; assembly: GCA_024586415.1. Taxonomy (NCBI): domain Eukaryota; kingdom Metazoa; phylum Arthropoda; class Insecta; order Coleoptera; family Phengodidae; genus Phrixothrix; species Phrixothrix hirtus. Next base: position 8,882 of record JAHWXV010302135.1, on the reverse strand, counting down.
AATGGAGTTATCCCTCCAGTCATAAGGTTTAGAAAGCCTGGCATTGTTTCCAACATCAAGGGAGTTTATTTGAGGTAAGAACGATGCTAACAATCACATTTAATTTATTGTTGATACTTGATTGCAAGCAGTAAATCATAAATATGTGCTGTATCAGCTGTTCGACAAAATGTATAAATCTTGTCAATTACTCACCTTTTAAATGCATTTTATTAGCTAGGATCCCGGTTTTAATATGTTTTCCATTAACGCTTTATGGAATAACGAATACTAAATGATTGGGTAATATTTAATTCAATGTTTAAATTAAATATTACATCTCAGACGGATATTTCGCATAATATTAGAATGGGTTTGGTTTAAGAGTGTTTCTCAAAAGTCTTGCTCAAAACCTTCATTCAAAGGAGAAGAATAGACTGTTTAAAAATTTGAATTTCTACCTTGTATTTATATGATTTTCCAAAGCAAGCATATTTCGACTAATGTACACTTTGCCTCATAATTCAGAAAATAAACATAAACAGTGCAGTAAAATGGTTAATTTGGCAAATTGATTATGTAAAGGTACATTAATAATTATCTGGGATACCGTTAAGCAATTACTTGCCTTACAAAATAATTAAAACTAATTACGCATTTATCTGAAAATAAATTCTGGATTAAATTATATGTGTAGATAGCTAGACAGACAGCAGATCTGAAACTTCTTAAAAGTATGTATTTAATTAACATTAAATGGGAAATTGCTAATTATTACTTTGAAATTTCCATTTAGTTGATAACACATTGATGCTAAAAGCCAATAAACATAATCTACTTTTGGCAGACAAACAAAATCATCCAGATCATGACTTGTTTTTGAACTTTAATGTTTTGTTTACAAATATCAAATACTAGGTTATCCGCTTGTTTGTTTATCTATAAACGAAGAAATAAATTAACTATATTAATTACAAATAATGACAAAAACATAATTCTGGGCGTTTTATGTCATTAATTAACCTAATGAAATTAAATATAAATACATACAGGGTGCTGTCATGAAATATTAAATAAATCATTAGCAAAACTAAATTACTTTAACGTGTAACTAAATTTTAAGGAAACAAAATAACTTTTTAATTGAAGCAAACAAATTATAATTTAAACAGTAAAGGTATTTTGTACTTAATTTCAGGTATACATTACAGCCCTCCTACGTGGAGTGAAAGTAATAAACTAGTGATAAATAAAAATAAATGAACTTAAATAAAATAAATCAAAACAAATACTAAATTCACAGCAGATGATGTGGTCTCAAGTTGACACTCTGAGCGCTTGCTTGCTGATGTCCAAATGGAAACAGGTAACTCATCACTGATGAGTTGTACGGGATGATTTAACTATTATAGGTTGATTAAAACCCAGGTTAGTGATGGCTGGTGCTGCTGACATAATATCTGGCAGTTCTAACACAGGCACACATCTGAAACTGACAGTTCTTCGTTTGTCTGTAATTGCTGTTATCATTTCGGATTATAAAGACGGAAGCTGGACAGGAACCTTTAAAATGCTTGGGAATTTCAGGGGTGGTAAGGAAATGTGGGGTTTTAAATACTTAGACAGACTGAAAATTTTACGACGGTACTTCCAATTGCAATCACGCTTCGATCTGCCAGAATTCTTTTAGCTTTGAGGTCTCAGACCTTGGTGGGGATGGCAGACAAATCATTCTTCTCATCCTTCTCGGATACATCTGGAGGTCTGGTAGGTACCTTTAAAAATTTGTTATGCAGGAATTCGCCATTATATTTCAATTTAATTGCAGGTGATGATGGTGATAAGAAAGTTCGGCCTTTGCCTTGTGTTTAGAGGACAGTGCCAGTGAAAGTAAAATTAAGTTTGACACTGCAGGCGGATTTATAGAAAGTGGGACAGACTGTGTTGGCAAAGATTGAAGCTTGATAATACTGGAAATGTATCAGGTTCAACCTTAGCTGGCTCAATGCTATGAGAAATGGCTGTTGGTAAAACAGTAGGGCGCAGTATTGCCAATAACATAGGCATTTGTGGCAGAATAGTACTGTTCAGCTCTTTACATAGGACAATGAGGTCGTCTTGTGCCAAAATGCACAATTTTGGAGATGGAAAATTTTTGAAAAATGTAAAAAAAAATTCTTCCTTAGTGATTAACGTTGAGCAAGATAGTCTGATCAATTTGGCTATGGTGGTTTTTTCATGCAGGCATAAAAAGCCTCTCCGATGATCTACCATTAGTTTTAATCGGACAAGGGTAAGTGCCTTTTATGTTCATAAAAAATTTTGAAATTCACTTTTTGATGTGTTACTGATATTTTTCAGCTCTTCTGCAGTATCGTCTATTGCACCATGATTGGATGAAACAACAACTTCCAAATTTTTATGCTCAGGTACTTTCAATGTTGCAAGAGGGCGTAGCAGGCATAGAAGACACTTGGGACATTGATTTTCTGGCTTGTGTCTCTTTGCGTATATCATGCAACCAATGCAGCCAATTATCATTTAGTATGGGCGGTTGGGAGACCTTATTGTAATTACTCCAGGATGGCCTCACCTTTCCTGGTTGCTGGATTCATTTCCCTCCAGCTTACATCTACAATCTCTTGTTAAGCTGTCTTCTTTGCTACACCAATAACAAAAAATCGTTGGGCATGCATAGTACCTCTCACAATGGAAATAAACATCTTGATGGCTATACGGAACAGGTGAGTTAACTTCATTCTTTTGCGGCTTATTCTCCACTGTTTTATGTTTCGAAGGATCTACAGCAGCTGCTGCATGCCTTTACTTCTTAGGGTTATAAGCAGTTTCTGTCACAGGCCTGACTAATATTAGGAGGAGCTTTGAAGACTTGGCTGGGCCTGAAGCATTTCAAACTCTTCGCCCATCTTAACTAACTCTGAAAGATTATTAAAATCTTTACGTCTAATGTACATTTTATAATCAGGCTTAAGATTTTCATAAATACGTTCCAGAGCATTATTCGCATTAATTTGACCATGCCGAATTAATGTTTGTATCGTGCTTAAGTATTCTTTAATTCCTTCTGTCTGACCCTGCATGCGAAGTCTAATTTCCTCTTCGAGTCTAAAGAAGTAATGTGTCTGTACATAGAACACTTTAAAATCTCTCACAAAGTCATCCCAAGTTTCCCATTGGTCCTTGTTATTATGATACCATAACAAAAGTTTTACCTTTAATAATTCTGGCAGTGCCGTGAGCAACTCTGCATCAGTAAACTCTTAACAATCCCTTAATTCGTCCACATGTTCAAGGAAATACATTGCATCTGATGTGCCATCAAACTTTAAATTCAATTTGCAGATTTGATTGCAAATCAAGCCACGGCTGGATAAATTAATTGATTGCCTTCTAGCTGCACCCATTATGGTGTCGTCCAGATCACAAAGATGGCTGTGACTCTTGTCATCTTGGTAAATGATTAATAACTAAACCTAAAATAGAAATAATTAAACAGTTTTCTTACCATCTAGTACTTGAGCACCAATGATTCTAAAATCATCAGTAAATCGAAATAAAACTATATACAGATCCTTTCAATTCAATAACTGGTTGCAGATTTCAAAAGTGGCTGTCCACTAGGACATGTATAACGTAGAGAAGTCCCTGCTCGCTTGCGCAAGAATGTATCGCAGAGAAGTCCCTGCTCGAGGACACCAAAATTTATTAACCTTGCCAATTACTCGTGAAACGTTCCTCAGTTAATGAATGAATTAATTGATTTACGCCTTTTAAATGAATTTTATTAGCTAGGAACCTGCTTTTAATATACGTTTTCTATTAACACCTTATGGTATAATGAATACTAATCGGTTCGGAAATATTTAATTCAATGTTTAAATTAAATATTACATCTCAGACGGATATTTCGCAAAATATTAAAACAGGTTTGCTCTAATAGCGTTTGTCAAAAATCTTTTTCAAAACTTTCTTCATTCGAAGAAGAAAAATAGACTGCTTAAAAATTCGAATTTCTACCTCATATTTATATGATTTTCCAAAGCAAGCTTATTTCGACTTTATGTACACTTTGCCTTGTAATTTGGAAAATAAACAAACAGTGCATTAAAACGGTGAATTTGGCAAATTAATTATGTAAAGGTGTATTAATAATTATCTGGGATATCTTTAAACAATTAATTGCCTTACAAAATAATTAAAATTAATTACACATGTATCTGAAACTAAGTTATGGATTAAATTATATGTACGGATAGCTAGACAGACAGCGGATCTGAAACTGTTCTTAAAAATATGTATTTAATTAACGTTAAGTGGGAAATCGCTAATTATTACATTGTAATTTCCATTTAGTTGGTAACACGTATATGCTAAAAGGTGATAAACATAATCTACTTCCAGCAGACAAACAAAGTCATCCAAGTCATAACCTGTTTTTGAACTTTTAACGTTTTCTTTACAAATATCAAATACTAGGTCATCCGCTTGTTTGTTCATCTATAAACGAAGAAATAAATTAACTTTATATTGGTTACAAATAATGACAATAACATAATTCAGGGCGTTTTAAGTCATTAATTAACCTAATAAAATGATATATAAATACATACAGGATGCTGTCATGAAATGTTAAATAAATCAATATTTAAACTAAATTACATTAACTTGTAACTAAATTTCAAGGAAACAAAATAACTTTAATTGAAGCAAACAAATTATAATTAAAACAGTAAAGGTATTTTGTACTTAATTTCAGGTACATGTTACAGCCCTCTTACGTGGAGTGGAAGAAATAAACTAACAGTAAATAAAAATGAATGAAATAAATGAATTTAAATAAAATAAATCAGTAAATCAAAACAAATACTAAATTTACAGCAGACGGTGTTGTGGTCCCAAATTGAGACTCTGAGTGCTTGTTTGGGTGAGATATCTGACATGTCCGATGGCAGCAGGTAACGAAGCTTAGGTTGGCCTCTTTGTTGCCAACAAGTTGTACAGGATGGTGTAACCATTATAAGTTGATCGAAACCCAGGCTAGTGACAGCTGGTGCTGCTGGCATAATATCTGGCAGTTCTAACACAAGCATAGATCTGAAACTGACAGTACTTAGTTTGTCTGTAATTGCTGTTATTGTTTCGGATGAAAGATGGAAGCTAGACAGGAACCTTTAAATACTCAGGAGTTTCAGGGGCGGCGGGGAAATGTGGGGTTCTAAATAGTTAGTCTGGAAATTCAACGATGGTACTTCCAATTCCAATCATGTTTTGATCCATTAGGATTCTTGTGGCTTGGATTTCTCGGACCTTGATTGGTAGGGATAGTGGACAAATCATTCTTTTCATCCTTCTTGGATGCGTCTGGAGATCTGGTAGCTATCTTTAAAAATTTGTTATTACACAGAAATTTGCCCTTATATTTCAATTTAATTGCAGATGATGATGGTGATAAGAAAAATTCGGCCTTTACCTTGTGTTTAGAGGACAGTGCCTGTGAAGACAAAATTAAATTTGACACTGGAGGCAGATTTATAGAAAGTGGGACAGACTACTATGTCAGCAAAGATTGAAGCTTGATCGATGGTTTCTCATGTTCTAATACTGGAAATGTATCAGGCTCAACCTTAACTGGCTCAATACTATGAAAAATGGCTGTTAGCCGTACAGTTGGGGGTGGTATTGCCAATAATATAGGCATTTGTTGCAGAACAGTACTGTTCAGCTCTTTACGTGGAACAAGGAGGTCCTCTAGTGTCAAAATGCACAATTTCTGAGATGAAAAATTTTTGAAAATAATTCTTCCTTAATTATTAACATTGGGCAAGACAGTCTGATCAATTTGGCTATGGTGACTTTTCACGGGGGCATAAAAAGCCTCTCTGATAAGCTATCATTTGTTTTAATCGGACAAGGGTAAGTGCTTTTTACGTTTGTCAAAAATTTTTCATCAAAATGTGCAATTTTGAAATTTTCACTTTTTGATGTGTTACTGTTATTTTCCAGGTCTTCTGCAGTATTTGGAGTAATTTTTTCATCTATTGCACCATGATTAGATGAAACAACTTCAAAATTTTTATGCTCAGGTACTTTCAATGTTGCTAAGGGCATAGAAGACACTTGGGACATTGATTTTCTCGCTTGTGTCTCTTTGCGTATATCATTCAACAAATGCAGCCAATCATCATTTAGTACTGGCGGTTGGGAACCTTATTGCAATTATTCCAGGATGGCTTCACTTCTCCTGATTGCTAGATTCATTTCCCACTGGTTTACATCTGCAATCTCTTGTTAAGATGCCTTCTTTGCCACACCAATAACAAAAAATCTACAGGCATGCGTAGCACCTATCTCATCTGTGACCTTAATGTCCACAATGGAAACAAACATCTAGACAGCTATATGGAACAAACGAGTTAATTTAATTCTTTTGAGGCTTATTCTCAGCTGTTTTATGTTTAGGAGGGTCTACGGCAGCTGCTACATGCCTTTCCTTCTTAGGGTTATACGCAGTTTCTGTCACATAGGCCTGACTACTATTAGGAGGAGCTTTGAAGACTTGCCTGGGCTTGCAGCATTTCAAACTCTTCACCCATCTTAACTAACTCTGAAATATTGTTAAAATCTTTACGTCTAATGTACATTTTATAGTTGGGCTCCAGATTTTCATAAATTCGTTCTAGAGCATTATTCGCATTAATTTGACCATGCCAACAAAATTAATGTTTGTATTGCAGTTAAATATTCTTTGATTCCTTCTGTCTGACCCTGCATGCGAGGTCTAATTTCCTCTTTGAGTCTAAAGAAGTACCATGTCAGTACGTAGAACACTTTAAGTCTCTCAGAAAGTCATCCCAAGTTTCCCATTGGAGGATTATGATACCATAATGAAACTTTTGCCTTTAATAATTCTGGCAGTGCAGTGAGCAACTCTGCATCAGTAAACTCATAACAATCCCTTAATTCTTCCACACATTCAAGAAAATATTTTGCTATCTGCCATCAAACTTCAAAATCCATTTGCGGATTTGGTTGTAAATCATGCCCCAGATGGATAAATTAATTGATCGCCATCTAGCTTCACCCATTGTGGTGTTGTCCAGATCACATAAGATGGCTGTGACTCAGTCATCTTGGTAAACAGCTAATAACTAAAACAAAAATAAAAATAATTAGACAGTTTTCTTACCATCTAGTACTTGGGCACCAGTGATTCTAAAATCATCAGTAAATCCAAATAAAACTATATACAGATCTTTTCAATTCAATAACTGGTTACAGATTTCAAAAGTGGCTGTCCATTAGGTCATTTATAACGTAGAGAAGGCCCTGCTCGCTTGCACCAAAATGTAATATAGAGAAGTCCCTGCTCGAGAATGCCATAATTTATAAACCATGTGAATTACTTGTGAAATGTTCCTCAGTTAATGAATTAATTACTTTATGCCTTTTAAACGAATTTTATTAGCTAGGGTCCTGGTTTTAATATACGTTTTTCCATTAACGCCTTATGAAATAACGAATACTAAACGGTTTGGTAATATTTAATTCAATATTTAAATTAATTATGTCTTGGAGGGATATTTCACAAAGTATTAAAATGCTTTAGAGCGTTTCTTAAAAGTCTTGTTCATCACCTTCTTCGTTCGAAGGAGAAGAATAGACTGTTTAAAAATTCGAATTTCTACCTTGTATTTATATGATTTTCCAAAGCAAGCATATTTCTACTTATGTACACTTTGCCTCATAATTCGGAAAATAAACATAAACAGTGCGGAAAAATGGTTAATTTGGCAAATTAATTATGTAAAGGTACATTAATAATTATCTGGGGTATCTTTAAACAATTACTTGCCTTACAAAATAATTAAAACTAATTACGCATTTATCTGAAATTAAATTCTGGATTAAATTATATGTGTAGATAGTTAGACAGACAGCAGATCTGAAACTGTTCTTAAAAATATATATTTAATTAACATTAAGTGGGAAATTGCTAATTATTACTTTGAAATTTCCATTTAGTTGATAACACATTGATGCTAAAAGCCGATAAACATAATCTACTTTTGACAGACAAACGAAATCATCCAGGTCATGACTTGTTTTTGAACTTTAATGTTTTGTTTACAAATATCAAATACTAGGTTGTTTATCCATAAACGAAGAAACAAATTAACTTTATATTAATCACAAATAATGACAAAAACATAATTCTGGGCGTTTTACGTCATTAATTAACTTAATGAAATGAAATATAAATACATACAGGGTGCCGTCATGAAATATTAAATAAATCATTAGCAAAGCTAAATTACTTTAACGTGTAACTAAATTTCAAGGAAACAAAATAACTTATCAATTGAAGCAAACAAATTATAATCAAAACAGTAAAGGTATTTTGTACTTAATTTCAGGTACACGTTACAAGATGTTTTAAAATTTTATAGATCATTAATTATTTATTGATATTTATATTGAAATATTATATTTTCTAACATACCAATCATCACATACAAAATGTATTTTAATTAACATTTTGCTTGTTTTTTCCTACGATTTAATCATTACTTAGTAATCGGGAGATATAAAACATCTATTAAATGTTAAAATGTTGTACAAATCATTTACATTCTCTTAACAAAACGTGTCCGGTGACGAATTTTGTGAAAATTTTCAAGTAAAATTTTATATTATTGAATTTAAATTTTTTGTAGACAAAAATTTAACATTTAATTTTATACATGTTTAGTTACACTGAAAACTATAACAAGATTTTTATAAGTACGAGGGTTGCCTTTTAAGTAGTTACAAAAACTAGGAAAGAAAACAAATTTTTTGGAACCAACTGTTTTATTGTTTTTCAAAATATTCACCTTTAAGTT
>JAHWXV010302128.1:0-22044 GCA_024586415.1 Phrixothrix hirtus | reverse complement strand
CTTTTCAACCCTGAAACGCATTAAAACTTTTCTGAGAAGCACAATGTCAGAAGATCGGCTGAACGCATTGGCAGTCCTATCAATAGAAAAGAAGTTCATCTAGTCTATCCTGGAATTTGACAACAAAGTCATTGACGTCTTTTCCGGCTTGAAAACTAGGAGAATGGATTTTATGTACAAAAAATAGGTAAGATTTACTTGTGCCCACCCTCTTTCAGAACTCAAGAGCCGCCACTGCATATTGTTACACACAATCTCAAGAATAACGGTTGACACAATAAGTTACGAAAAGTTTTATACTCAATATGAATTCCAGCAAGAAAAAAGTTCTGCTGAAGTATATGAATTCATTAACACTGTTCTTAAGGGAAATACGCGAGAATATGGTTATCATTGCTTTAATTACGGATATTTTAATGTGAATGCGTGAGCCCGAAAATTTTGATGCGTTATTGAATTAAAACCTGTTCCGAATACAAGTAGATCTTAAAGAACGGAGTAGACTAAGCAATCATTTCAAAGCCACTACATTAAATAGGAAAATTCAGAACCTCGAAAAATGAGTACCTAAATAGCATTCATCGGTCAATTGCGCAAAAAGAGTTGGTAGGAATGAAAAGTGGATTATAATAATCCTAAACGCAAAAATTCATGCATTGATCTAGGACATCAGTTTACATTGGTACCAAAATCAAATATTTACGCAAAAATTTGCGTTAGTGTATTTGGTAGAATGCGTAGGGTGTATTTTAAAATTCTTCAGCTAAGTGAAACAGCTAATGCTGAACACTACAGTTATCATTTGAACGATTTTGCCATCAAAACTGAGGGGAAAAGTGTCGGAAAGTACTTTTGCTCCACGTATACTCAATAAGAAAGAAATTCTCCTAGATTCGCATCTTAGAATTATCTCATATTCCGGTCGATTCAATACTACTTGGCAAGACCGTTTTTGAAATGGGCAAAAATGTAACATTTTTTCGCTGAATTCATTACTTTCACAAACGTATCTTTATTTCCCGAACAATTTCCCCAAAAATAGCACACAAAATGATGGAAAATATTTTTCAACTAGATTTGTAGATCTCAAAAAAAAAGATTAAAACTAAATTTCATAAAAAGTTCACCAATAACTCTTTCTTAACTTAGAATTTTAGCCAGAGTAGGACATTAGCCATGTTTTAACACCTCTTGTTTTAAGCAATATATCATGCTTTAGTAAATTAAATATAAATAGAAATATCAAAACCCGCAATAAATCACAAAAGCTTAACACGTAAATTTAATTAAATTGAATTGCATTTGAAGGGAGCTCACTGGTGCTTATGACGTGACTTGTGGTTAATTGTTGGTGATTTAGTTGCAATCTGTGATCAACTGTAGAATTGAAGCGCAATGTCTTAAGCGAATTAACGTGTATTCTTTGTTAAAACCTGATACACAGAATTTATAGCGAATTCGTTATGGAGGGTGTGATAGTTTAGAAGTGAAAAAACCTTAATGAGAACAATGAGAAGACACCCACAACGATCCAAAATATGGATGCTTTTAAAACATTATGTTATGAGCTCATGCTATTAGACGATCACGCTGCTTGTAAGAAAACTTAACTTCGAATAATGAATATGGTGTGTTTTATTACAGCGGCCTCCTACGCTGGTATTACATTGTAGTTAATCAGACAAATGCAGTTTTAATTTCTAATGACGAAAATTGGCGAAACATTGGTCACGATAATGATGTAAATACTACACGTGTGGCGTACGGCGATGAACTTGTATTTATTCCAAAATAGTATCCTAAAACTTTGCAATTTTAACATAAATTAATTCTTTTAATTATTACTTACAAGTAATTTCGATCTAAATAAGATTACAAATAATTATTTAAATTTTAAAATTTAATTACGAATAGTAATTATAAAAATTGATTCCTATTATTTTTAATTATTAATATTTAGGATCAAACTGTGACGATTCGTCCTTAGTGAAAAGTACACGAAAAATAAAGAATTTGCATTCTACCCGGTGATAGCTCTTAGTCGTGTGCTGGTGGTTCTTAACGTGGCTCTTAGTGGTCCTGGAGACCGTCGTCTCGGTTAGTCTAACGGTCGAGATGTCGGTGAAATAGCTGGTTTACGGTGGGCGTCGTTTGTGCAAATGGTGTTGCTCGAACTTTTAGTTAATGGTCGTTTTGGTCATCGACGGAATTAAAAAGATATGTAACAACACTAATTTATTTACAGAAATAAATTGGTAATTCAAACATAAACAAAACTCAAATAAAAATCATTCTGGTTCGGTAGCAAAATAAATATAAATATTTGACAGCAGACAAAGCAAATTATTTACAACTACTCGCGTACGTAGATAAAGTCAGTATTTGCAGGAGGCTCATATGACCATGGTGATGTGAATTTGCTGCGGTGTTTGGACGAGCGGCGGGCACAAATTTCCTGGGCTCGGTTAAATTCTATTCTCCTGATATATATGAATGTATGGCACGGCAGTATGCTTTGAGGACTGTATATGAGTGCTTCGCTTTCAGCTGCGTTCGGGGCGTAGTTCGTGTCGGGCCAGACGATGGTGAGGTGCTAGCGTGTACCCGCTATTAAGGATGCCACTCAGTAGGCGCTATGTGTCTCCCCGAACAGGCGTCGTTTGCGCAAATCGAAACCCAGCCACATATTTGCAAACGACGGACTACTCCGTACGGTGAATGATCTCGGTTCGGCTTAGACGTGTGTCTGCTATCGCTACAACACAATGCACGACAACGCTGAAGAGCGCTTGACGTCGTTCATAACCAGTTATAGATAAACTCGTTTGTAATCGACTCAAAGGCGGTCTAGTTTTTATCCGGCGGTGGTAACACCAGGAACGCTCAGTTACGAAAGTTCCCGAGGTTAGATTATACTAAACTCGGTCTATCTTCATTACAGAGCGACGAAAACTAGAATCTCTGTATTTAGATCTCTAACATCGGCGTCTTCCAACGGTTACAGGGAATGAACGGCAATCAGGATTTTAACAGACTGAATGAGTCCCAGAGGAGTAGCGTCAATCTCGCTGTAAAAATTAATAACATTATAGCTTGACTTTATAGAAAAACTTTTACAGTCTTTGCACTAAGTAATGTCCCGTACAGAGTCTCATACGAAAACTGATTTTCTGTTCGTGAAAGCGTCTTATTTATACTTAAATTTGTGTTCGCGTTTTTTTTCCGCGAATATCAATTTGGACGGTTTTCTTTGTTTGTCATCTTATCGATACGGATAACAATTACATGCGTTTTAAACAATTCGTTTACACAACATGATGCAATATTTCGCAATAGCTTTTAATTAGTTTTTATTAATTAATTAATATTTAAATAATCGTAGATTGTTGTTTATGTTACTTATGATTGATTATCAAAACAATCTTGACTGATTTCGGGCGCTAACGGACAATATTTGCATCAGGTTGCGTAATTTTTGTTAATTGTCTTATGGTATTATTATAACACCTTTTAATTAAGCAATTTTTCTATTCATTATTTAAACTAAGCTTCTTCACTCGCGCACGGTATTTGACACTTTCCTAAAGTTTGTTTTGTCTTTAATTCAGTCTTAATAATTACACTTCCGGAATCACTTATATAGCGAAAACGTGTTGAATTTTAGGAATCCTATTAAATCGCGTATCGCGTTATTAGGGCATTTTCCTGAAACGTTACAAAACAAGTGATGTCTATATATGTACAAGATCTGTCATAAGCAATGAATACAGCATGTAGTCGTGAGACCGTTAACTGAGCACACACATCTGACTTCTGCGTAGGTCACGACCTCATCACTTATCCTAACACTTTTTTGTACATGAACGCATTCTGTAGTACTGTACATTTTAAATCCCACAACTCGAAGAGTACGTAATGAAGATTATAACGTCTCGTTTGGTGTTATACGCCCCTGAGGTTATCAAAGATGGAAATTCCCCTGAATTAGCTAGTTTGCTCCGGTCACAACAGTGAAGTTTGGGAGGCCCTACATCTGCGATGAATTCAATTAGGTTAGAATTCAGGGATTATAAGTAGGGGTCCAAAATTCGGGAAATAGTCGTAAATAAGGGCGCCACTTCGTTTTAACAATAACAGAAACGTTATAGTCCAAAGTTCTGTTGTTATAGAGACCGGTAAAATAAAGAAGCCGATCTCTACGCCTTTAGATCGAAGTATTAATATGTACTTACAATAAGGTAGCCTTTTATACACGTCTTTGGGTTTCCTTGAATTAGCTGGTTTGCTTCGGCTATCAAAGTGGAGAATAGGATGTGTTCTACAATTGCGTTGAATCTAATTAAGCTAGCATTAGGGGATTTTAAGTAAGTGTTCAAAAATTAGTGAAATAGCCATAAATAAGGGCGCCACTTTGTTTTTAACTATAACGGGAAGATAATAGTCCAAATTTCGGTTGTTATAGGGGTCGGTGAAACAAAGAAACCGATCTCCAAATCTTTAGTTCGAGGATTGTATTAATACGTACTTACAGTAACGTAGCTTTTTTATACACGCCGCTGGTCTCCATTTCGATCAGGTAAAATTCCGACAGACTATCTAAACTGGTGATTCACTTAAAAATTAACTAGTTCCAGAAAGAAACTACAAGTCTACATATAAAAAATAAGATCTGTGCTTAAAAATTGAATATAATGAAAAGTAAATAACGTGAATCACAATTTACATGTCACCCCGGAAGGGAATAATGGAAACAATAATTTTCTATATCTAAAGCAAGGGACCTAAGCGTTGCTAACAATTAAACTAGTCTAAAATGAACAAAAAATATTTGCCCTAATGGCCTTAATAATATAAACAATTAAAAATTTAAAACGTTAGTCTTTTTATTTACGAAATTAACGAACTCGGCGTAAATTTGTACGTGATCGACTAATTCGTCCCAGTAGAGTTTACTTAACGAGAAGTGTAGATCGGTGGAGTCTAAATAACAGATACATCACTTACTTCTCGAATGAATTGAAGAAAACATGCCTCGGATATTCTGTTTGCCGTAAGTAACATACAACCTTGTCGGGATTAAACCCTTTGGCTCCAAATCGACAGGAACTTGAAATTGACACTTTTATTAAAAATTTGCCCTTTGGCTCCAAATCGACAGGAAATTGAAATTGACACTTTTATTAAAAATTTGCCCTGGGCGGAAATAGACCAAATTTCTACCAATTTGATCCCCTAATATTCGGGTAACTCTTCAAATGTATTTTTGAATATCGCCTAGACGCGCACTACGGAAACGCAACTTAAATTTTTAGCTCTCAGGTCTCTACTGCCGGTAAATGAAGTATTTCTCCTTGAAATTGAAGCGGGGAGACGAGAGGGGTTAACGATTATTTTTAGACTTGCAAGCCTTCTCACGGGAATTGCTGAATAAATATTTTTAAGAAAAATATTCTTATGTTTTCTAAAACGTAACCTGGGATTTTCGAATTTTAATAATTGTTGAAATTATATGGAATTATACAATTTACAAATTTACAATTGTGATTTTGGCATAAAACTGAAGCTGGTAATTGGCCAATTAGATTTTATCATTATTATGCGGATGTATGTACGGGTGTTTCCAAATGAATGACCAATGTCGTGAGAATTTCAGACTCCTTTACAAGATAATCTTCAAACAGTGGTTTGAAAACTTCGTAAATTCTGCTTCAAGAATATGTAGCAAAATTAACGACGCTGTCTATGGTCACAACATAAATACCTGAAGTTTTAAATCAAATCCTTTTAAGATATTCGGTTGATCCAGGACAATTGAAGCACTAAGTTTGTATTTGGGTTGTGTATTATACTTCGGGGTGCGGAATTGCCGTTGGTCATTTCACTTCCTTAGCATTGAAGATCGTATATTCTTCATAGCTCAGTTTGGTGATTATTTGCAAACTTTAGTATATTTTCACATTGTTAGTTTTCATGTTTTGTGGATGAGATTTTGGGACGAAGGAACTATTTGGCTCTGCTATGGTGATTTCGCTATTAACTATCAAAAATTTGCTTACCTGGGGTAGTTCTACTCCTAGTAGGGACTTTAGCATGCCAAACTTTACGATTTTACTACCTTATCCGAGAAGATGTCTTATTTTTAAATCTTTGTCCGTTGAAAAATTTACCCACTTCAAACGAGTTTATTTAAACCCGCGCGCTTTGGACATTACTAACCACCGCAACAAACGACTTAAGCTTCATGTTCATGACTAACTCCTTTGTTATAGCTCTAGTTGTAATTCATAATTTGACAGCTTCTTGTAATGCGTTATATCGGATAAAAAGGCGCAAGAATATCGTCAATCTGCCTACTACCGCGAAATTTGGTACACATGTTAAAAATGTATAGAACGCAAAAAGCCGCTGAAACACAAGTAGCATCTGAAATATTTCAGCTACTATTTTGAAAAATGACGGTTCAAAATCAATTGTTCACTAATCTCAGAAATGGTGAAATATATAAAAAATAATTAAATACTAAAGCTTGTTATCTTTCCTATGTGGACTTTGTCTGGCAATATGCAATCAAACTTTAAATTCACATGTCATTAAAACTCCTACATTGTATTTCGTTGGACTTAATTGAACGTGTTTAATCGATGTGAATATCTGTGATCTGCGCAGTAGAATATTTCTAAAAACTTCTCTACTGTTGGTTCTGGTGTACTTCCATGCAATTCTCGGCGACGTTGGGCATTGCTATGGAGTTTGTACCGCTGTTAGTGTTATTACGTGGCAGCTCGTTGAATTAACCTCTGCTGTCCCGTTTGGGGATTATCTGGTGCTTAATCGAAAGTTAAATTTAAGAACAGGGTTGTTATTGATGCCGAAGTGATTGTGCAATATAAAATTAGTGTGTTAAAGTAAAATAGAATTGTAAAAGAATTCGATGACGATTACCTAACCTTGAAAAAATCCACCTAGTTAACTTTTAATCAAAAATGAAGGCTAGTTTCTCATAATTTAACAGGCACAAGAATATTGCCAATCTGGCTACTAGCACGAAATTTAGTACAAATGTTAAAAATGTATAGAACGTAAAAAAGCCGCTGAAACTTAAGTGGTATCTGAAATATTTCAGTCACTATTTTGAAAAATGACGGTCCAAAATCAATTGTTCACTAATCTCAGAAACGGTGAAATATATAAAAAATAATTAAATACTAAAACTACTTAGGGCAAAAACGAATCTTGAATTAAACGTCGGTACATTTTTAACTTTTCTCATAAAAATTCAAAACGGCTTCGGTGTCGATAAAAATATTCCGACATGCAATATGTTATTAAATACCATGTCAACCATGTCAAAAATGTTAATAAATATAAACCATGATGTACCGTCTAGAATTGCTGGGCCCGATTGGTATGGTGGTTAGCGTGTTTGCCTGTACACCCAAGGAACGTGGATTCAAACCCGATCGAGGTCGGTAAATTTTTCAGCGGAAAAAAATTTAATAAGCGTACCTTCTTCTCGGATAAGGAAGTAAAATCGTAGATACCGTGGTGCGTTAAAAACCGCTACTGGCGGTGGAACTCCTCCAGATTCGGAAAAATTCTAGTATGCGAGGCGAAACAGTTCTAGTCTAAGAGGACAAACAAACAAATAAACGAACAGTTTGAAAAGATAAAAAAATCATATTTGCACAATTTGGCGTTTGTGATTATTTACTACCGTTATTTGCCATTGCAGTAAGTTAACATTACTGCTCCAAAACTATTATTAATCTACATGGCTGTTTAATATGATATACTACCATTAATGCCACATTACTTCACTTGTAGTTAAATGTTTAAACGTCAGTTTTTAAATTTCAACACTCTGAATTGATTTCAATGATCGTACAAAAAGTACTATAAGCAACACGGTCATGTAATTTGGATTATGTCAGGCATTTTGGGGGGCCGAGATCGACCCTCCTTGTTGCTTAATATACTATTACCACCAGCACAGGTTTATTACTTAACGTAGATATCTAATTATTAATGTTCTCTAGTTTCAGATATTGAAGACGACATTGAAGATACTCATACGTCAGATGCAATAAACGATGGTCCTGGTTCAACAAAAACCCGTCGTCGTCGCACAGCATTTACAAGCGAACAACTCTTAGAATTGGAACGAGAATTCCATGCCAAAAAGTACCTGTCCTTAACCGAGCGCAGTCAAATAGCGTCAGCATTACGTCTTAGTGAAGTCCAAGTAAAAATATGGTTTCAAAATCGGAGAGCAAAATGGAAAAGAGTAAAAGCAGGACTTGCTGCAGGGCCACATCAATCCAAAAGCGGCCATCAAAACAAAAGTAAATTAGTCGTACCCATACCTGTGCATGTCAATAGATTCGCCGTTAGAAGTCAACACCAACAACTGGAGAGGGCTTTAGGAGATCTTGCCGGTAGGGTTTTTGCAAGTCAAGCTGCTCTTCGTGCAGGACTTGAGTTACCAGCTTATTCGACTCATTCTCCACATTGACCTAAAAATTGTGAGTTTAAGGACGGTACGTGAAGTCGTTGTGGCAAAATAGATACTAGTGTGTGTTGGGTACTTTGTATTTTGTAAAATCCGTGTAGTTATAAATGTATTATTTTATAACGCCCAACGTAATGTAGGAACGTCTCACTAATGTATGATGCCATATTTATAATGACACTGTTTGTCAAAGTGATGAGAAACGTCTTAGTAATTACATATTTCGAAAGTGTATGATTTTATTTGAAAATGTTGTGCAATTTAATAACTTTTAAAATGGTTAGAAACAATTATTAGTAACTGTCAGGTCGTTATTTAAATAAAATATCTTTCATCTGACATTTATATTTTAATTAAGGGCAGAGAAGAGTAATATACGAAGACTACGATCTAAGATCAAAATGACAAATGAGCAGGTAAAATAGAATGAATTTTTATAGCTAGTTCTTAAATTAAAAACAGTTCCCTTTTGTATTATTATATTTTTAAAAACAATAAAATTGGCAAAGATTACAAAATAGGCTAGGGTTTCTAAGAAATTGAAAATTTAAAGTGTAATATACCTATACTAAACGATAAAAGCTGTTTTATTTCCTTATTGGCAATTTTAGCATGGTTTTAAGATACCTTGTCGGAAATACCCTTAAGAATAATAATAAAGCTTACGCCAACCAACTTGAGACCTTTTGGTCGTGATTATTAAATTTTCCTGCTCGATCACTGCTTAAGGCGTCATACTTCTAATGTGAAATCAGATAGAAAATATAACTCGTACTTTAACTATGGTAGTCGAAAACTCGAAAAACATGTGCATCCTAAATCAATCATTATGGACACAACTAGCAAATATAAATGAATTTTTTATGAAAATAATATTTCTTTTACGAAATATATATCCATATGATGTACTACTGTGGCAGCATGTTGGAGTGCAATTTAGAACTAGACAGCGATTTTCGCTGGAAATTGATTTAACACGGTAATATACTCACAAGTCTTAAAGTAAAACAAGCGCAAGGATTATACTAAGCAAATAATTTAAATGTAATAGTAATTTATGTATTAAGGGCATAATCTAGGAGATTATGGCTCGGGGGAATGTTTAAAGCCCGACGAAGTAGAGATTTTAATTTCCCGAGAGCCATAATCGATAATTATGCCCATGATACATACAATGTTTTATTCTATTTCGGCTTTTAAAAGATATGAATGAGTATTTGCGGCAAAATTGTGTAAATTTTGTAGATATGATCATTAGCATTGTGAAGATAGTCGACTATGTATTTTGACGTTGTTAGGGTTACTACCATAGATACTGTTTGTTTATTAAACAATTTATTTTTGCAAAATGCTTAACGTAGAAGTTGAAAACTTACATTCCACAGTAATTTTAAATGAATTTGATGTTCAATAAATAATTTATTCAATCGTTACCTAGCAACTTCTTGACAAATCTGTGCCATATAGGCCGAATTATGCCCGCATTTGCGGGCCTATAAAGACTATTATGATTGAGAAATAGAATAGGTATAATAATTAATGTTTACGAGTATCTAACTGAAATTATGTTGTTTAAAAAAACAATTTTAACAATGAAAGGTAAATTGAATAAATTCAATGCATAAATAAGAAATGAATAATAAATGATTTATAATAACCCAAAAAGGTGAATATGTAAATACCAACGTAAGAAATAAGTCAGACTGAAATCTTTAAAACCAATTTTGAAAAGTATGTCAAGTTGAATAGCAAAGAACATATTTAGTCGCTTTAATAACACACTCCGCGCTATCATCAACGTGTTAATTAATCACCGAACAGGCAGCTTATATGCAAATAGGTCTTAAAAAGCATTGTAACATAACAAAGTTGACCTTTGAACAGCTACGTCTCTGAACGGATTCCAGTGCGATCAAATATAAATTGTAGCTAAATATGCTCACGATCTATTATGGAATTACGATTGTTAACAGAAAACTCCAAACAACGCAGTTGTGATTCTAAACGAAAATAAAATTTGGCGGCGCCATTTACAATAGATATAACTTAATCAAACTTTTCACAAATATTTCATTTAATATTAATCTTAATTATATATTAAGAAAGCAACTTGAAAGTAAAATTTTAATAATTTTTAAATTAACTCTTATATAAAACATATTTCAGCAAGAATGCAAATTCCAAAAATATGCGTAACATTCAGAATATATTTGAATATTTATAAAGAGAATTGTTGCGACTTGTAACTCCTCGCATTTGTCACGTTTAATGTAAAATAAAAATTAAATGCAATGAACATTTATCAAAAACATAACGACGTATTTATAATCGTTACAATATTTAAAATAAGGAACCAAAATTAAGCACTCTATTAAAATGGTTTTGCGTTTTAATAAAAATATTTTTGTGGCTTTGCGGATTATTTAATTTTTACTAGAATATTTACAAAATCGATGTTAAACTTGTAAACATTTTAAAGCGCTATAGTGTTAAAAATAACTTTTTTCTTAATTTATTGGTAAATATTATTGGTTATAGGATGAAAAAGAAATAATGAGCAGTGATGATGAGAAGGCGAAATATAACTATTAGTGATATCCACGATATCACTCATTACAGGTAGGTAAATTACTTTATAGCTAACATTTCCGCCAATTTCATGTTGCACTTTGTTTCTCATTCTAGGAGGATAAAACTCTGTAAGTTCTTTGAAGTTATTTATTATTATGAACAAAGTGTCAACGACCCTTCGAAACTTTGGTTATTAAAAGGCAAAGCTGTGGTTTCATTTACATCTACTAAGATATATTATTAGAAATTTACTTTTAGCTGTTTATTTAATTTTTAATAAAGCAAATTGAGTTTCGTTATTTATTATATTAATAGTTTTCGAGTTGTTTTTAAATAAAATCATAATAAGTAAATCGAATTTAATTTAAGCTTTAAAGCATTTCGTAAATGATGAGTATTCGCATAGTCTTAACATTTACAAATAATGGCAGAGCCATCTGTTGCTTATATTAGAAGGTATTTTAATATAAATAATATAAAGAAGAAGATTCCTCCTAAAAATTCGGCACAAGTGAAAGGCCATCAAACTGTAAAAGGCTTCTCACCAAAAGATTTTTAACATAACTAAATAGGTAAAAATATAAAAGTTTGCATTTCCAAACAGCGTGACACAGCACCAGCAGACTAATGGTTTCGCCCTAGTGGGTCTCATTAGTTCTGGGTGACTGAACATGCTGATTGAAAATGCAAAACTTCCCTTTAAACACATAAACCTGTGTGGGTGTCAATGACAAATAATGGCAGATCCATCTATTGCTTATATTAGGAGATATTTTAATATAAATAATATAAAGAAGAAGATTCCTCCTAAAAATGGCGTGAATTTTAAAATTTAATTCGGTAAAAGTGAAAAGCCATCGTAAAATGGATAATTCTAAGCAATAGATGACTCTGCCATTATTTGTCATTGACACTCACACAGGTTTATGTGTTTAAAGGGAAGTTTTGCATTTTCAATCTGCGTGTCCAGCCACCCAGCACTGATGAGCCTCACTAGAGCGAAACCATTGGTCTGCTGGTGCTGTGTCACGCTGTTTGAAAATGCAAACTTTTATATTTTCACCTACTTAGTCTTAACATTTATATTCAAATTTTCACCCGTTAATGGAATATTCCTAATTTCCGTTGGCTAGTTGTTATCTATTGCGCATAAACACTCTCTGTTCTTAAGTAAACGTTATCTTGTGTTGGATATGAATAACGTTAAATTTTATGTTTTAATTCTTTAGGATGTTGTACATATATTACATGTGAATTAAATTCTGCAATTTAAACATTTGGGTATTATTTCATTTGTACTAGCTACGATAGTGTCTTTCTTTATATTTAAATACTTTTGAGGCGCCAGCCTGTTGTCACAGGTTAAACGAGTGTTTAACCACGGCCGGCAAAACTACAGTGGAGCAAGGTGTGGTTCGTCAATACTTGAGAAGCTAAACACTGTAAACTCAAGATAAAATCAGTAAAAGGTGGGCGCCACTGTTCTCAAGTCATAAACACTCTGTATATCACGATGTTAATAACCTACCTTAAAAGTGGAGACAAACACTCTAATGGTACTGCAGATACGGGATCAAAACTGGAAGAAATATTCTAATGCTAAAGGTGCTCACTATTTATGACGGTCCCTGTATATAAAAATCAATGCAAAATGCTGACAAAAGCTTTAAATAATATTTACGTCACTTGTAAAATTTAGGGCGTAAAGTGTCTTAAATGAAATAGCTAGGGGCAGGTTTTCAGAACTGACCACCCTGTATATTATTAATTTAACTAATTGAACTTTAGATGTTTAGGAAAGCTTTATATCCACATAGAAATAAATGCTTTATGACTTTCGGTACTGAAAATTACTGAATTGCTATCTAACTTATTGTACGCGCACTGTATACTACAATTACAAGTAAGATTTTACGTTGGTGAAATAATAACCAAAATTTAGCACAAGAACACCTTCATATAATTTAAGTTTGCACCAAAACACTCATATAATCACAAATTCATCAATTATTTACGACATTAAATGAACTTAAATTCTTCTGGCTAGCGAAATCTAGATTTGAAATTGTTTATTTAAAAAATTCAGCTTGATATTACCACTGGAAGCGATTGATTGACGGTGACAAATAATAAACGAACCTCAGATTTCGCTAACGAAAGTTACAATATTTAAAAGAAGATGCATAAGCAACGTATTTTTATATGGGTACGCAATTATTATGGTAATAGTAATTATAAAACAAACTGTTTACATTACAACAATTAAATGTGATATGAACAATTTGCTTTGATAGTTAAAATTACAAACGTAAAATATCCCAACGAATTAATAATTTTGATTCAATGTTACTACGTGTATTTCAAGCCGGTAATTCATTTATTTCATCAATATTTGTATATAACGGACGCAACGTCCTTTATCTAGTTTTACGTTATTTCAAAAAAAACAAAAACTGGTTGGTTCGGTGATGGCATAAATGTCTGTAGATGTGTGCAGGCGTAGGTTTGGAGTAAGCAAAGAAAGAACAAAAAATATAAGACACTTTTACAGGTGGAGAAACGCTCTGGACTCGGGACGCACTTCTAGCTTTTAATTTTTAGGATTGATACTTAAATGAAGTTGGCCGTTTTTATATTGAATTGGTTATCCCAAAATAACTTCGATTTACTGCCTAAATTCCTAAAACCACGCAGGTACTTTAAAACTTCAATAAAGGCAATATTATTCTCCTGAAATAAATAAAACACTTCCGAACAAGAACTGATCACTTTCCACACCACCTAACTTAATCGTGTCTGTATGATGACATCCCCCTCGGTTCATAATTTTATCTCAAGGGATCGCTCATAATATACCCGATCAGGTCATATTATCCCGTCTGTACGGCGCCGAGAAAATATCTTTGCACGCGTTGGATTGTAACCCAGTTAATTATTTCTTAAGCTTTAAACGATATCATGCCCATTAATTGTGTGCATAAGTTTATACTTTGTATCAAACAAAGTGTAACCTTGTTTGTTATTGAGGCGTGATCTCATGTGTCTTGCAACAATTTTCTAGAATTTCTGACGTGATATCTGTTACTTCATAGCTTGAGATAATTTTTTACTAATGAAGTTTTAACTAAAATTACTAGGAAATATTCCAAAACTAAAATACGAGGTGTATTCAAATAGATTTTTAATTTAACTTTATCTTTCTCTTATAAAATTGATTTATAAATTATTTTAATAAATCCTTGTTCAACTAAAATTATATTAATCATTATCATGCATGGCACTAGATATCGCTTAATTTATCTAATGTTATTAAACAAACATCAAGAGCTGACATTGTTTCATTTTTATCTACGCATGTACCGATTTTCGAATTTTGAACATTGCCAATATGTTTATTCTGGAAATACACGTTTATGTAAAACGTACTCATTCCCTTGCTTTGCGATAACAATTTATTAAGCGTCCCTCTGCTGCAAATTATTGATCCTGTAGGTAAGACTATCCCTTTGATTTAACTTATTGGTTACTAATTATCTTCTTCGTTTTTATTAGCGAGCCCGTTCCGACTTATCTATTGCCGTTCGAACATGCATGACGTTTGAAGATTATAATTGAAATCGTGGTTCTTTCTATAAAAATCATATCATACAGGATGTATGCAGCTTCCAACAATTTGATTAAAATGCTGTACTGTTGCCAGCCTTTTTTCCTTTGGTGTACAAATCTGAAAGTTGATGTTTGCTATCTCGGTAGTTTAAGGTCAGTTTATAAAGGGTGACACCCAAGACTATACCCTTATTTAATCTAACTGTATTCAGCGAGTAAAGGTCGAGGTGAGGGGAACGGTCCAATATTTTCTTCCTGGAAGCTTGCCATTTTAGTTACAATGGAGCGTTGGTCGGCTATTCTATCGTTGTAGCTCAACGGTTATTTCATCGACATTTCAACGTTGGTCGATGGGAAGCGGATACTAACCGTAAAACAATCTTGGGTCGAGTTCACCGATTTCGAGCCTTAGGAAGCCTTGCTCCTAAAAAACCACCGGGGCCACACCAGACAGTGAGAACGCCCGAGAATATTGACAGCGTGAGAGTAGCTGTAACCACCAGTCCCAGGCGTTCAATCCGCCGTCAGGCACAAGCGTTACAAATGAACCGAGAAAGTGTAAGGAGAATATTGGATAACCTAAAGGCTATTCAAAGAGAAGTGCATCAGATTAGTGAAGAGACATTGGCACGTGTGTGAGACAACTTCCAGACCAAAATAGAACAATGCATTAGGGAAAACGGCCATCATTTGAAAGACATGATTTTTGCTACTGAAAATGTTTGAAAATATAATCTAAGTTTCTATAATAAATTATGGTTGTACCGATTATTTGATTTTGGCCCTATTCCCGGATGTCACTGTATGTTCGCTTTATTATGTGGACTTTGTCTGGCAATTTTCTATCAAACTTTAAATTCATATAAGTCATTAAAACTGCTACATTGTATTTCGTTGGCCTTAATTGAACGTCTTTACGGGATGTGAGCATCTGTGATCAGCGCAGTAAAATATTTTCAAAAACATCTAGACTGTTCGTTCTCGTGTACTTTCATGCAATTCTCGGCCATGTTGGGCATTGCTATGGCGTTTGTACCGCTATTGATGTTACTACGTTGAATCAACCTCTGCTGCCCCGTTTGGGGATTATCTTGTGCTTAATTGCTTAATGCCGAAGTGATTGAACAATATAAAATGAGTGTGTTAAAGTAAAATAGCATTGTAAAAAAATCGATCACGGGTACCTAATTTTGAAAAAATCCTCCGAGTTAATTTTTAATAAAAAATAAAGAACAGTTTCTCATTTTATCATCCATCAACTTTTAAAGGCTATATTTTCTTGAAAAATTCCTAATTTGAACTTTAGAGATATGTGCGATTAAACGCAACAGGAAAGGTGAACTGAAATTTCCAGCGATACTACTGTAGGCTGACATTTGAACCGGTTAGCTTGCGTTCAATATCTTCGTAGTGCTTCCTTTGAGACCGCCTATGCTTATAATTCTAATTGAGAGGTCTACTTACCTTAATTTCAGATTCTGCTAAGGAATATCGCTCTAAAATACAACGTTGCGATCTCAATTAAAATTAATTATTTCGACGGTATCTGCGATTGACCTTCAATTCAATAGTTATCAAAGTTAAGTATGTATGTCGTTTTAATTGGGTACAGCATCGCAAACAAATTGAACCCTTGTTTAGTTGGAATTTTTAAGTAAATCGATGCACCCTCCGTTACATTAATATTAATACGCAAGAAGTGTGCGATTACTTAGCTATAACCGTAATCACGTAAACAGTTCCATAAATGACATTTAGCATATTTAGCGTATTAATTTCGGATATTTAAATTTTTAGTTACTGGGTAAATTCAAAAAAGGAATGAAGAATTATTCCGCATTTTATATTGCATTTAACCATAACAGTCATTTTAAGAAGACTAGTTGAATTGGTCACGGCAATTAACTAAGATAACCAATCGTTCCTTTTTACCTAATTAGTAGAGAAGTTGGGTTAAATATCAGTTCCTCAAAACACATCCTTCTTGTAGATTTGTGAATAGAATTTCTCATTAAATAAACATTGTGCTTCTCATCGTTTGTACGTAATAACTGTATTTTATACGTGAACAGCTTCAAGAAACCCAAGTATGTACCCATCCTTATTGTCAGGTTTTGTTGGCATCCCGCGCCAATATTTAAATTTACCGCCGTACGTTTACAGTAAATGCGTGGTTGTCAGGACTACGAGGACAGATACTCTATCGGAACAAAAACTAGAGACGGGTTTTTTTCGGTGGCCAATAAATGATGAAAATAAAGTGACAGTTGTAAGCGATTTCACTCTTATGAATTGCGAATGTGAATAAGTTGCAATTACTCGTCGTGATACTACCGCGATGTGGCATTAAAACGCGCATAGATCGTACGTTATAGAAATCGGTCGTGTATTAGTGACTTTTGAAGTTTCTGGGGTGGGTGCGGTCCCTAAGAAACCAAGTAGTGGGTTTCGTGGGAACTACCTGCCTTTTTTCCTACCCAGTTCGCCGCTTGATAGGACGTGTGAGTCCACTCGCGAAAGTAGGAACGTATAAGATTCACGGCCGACGATTATGGTGTTTTTGGGCAAGCGATTACCACTGTGACGCGTCCACCAAAACAAAGGTATTTATTGTCACAATAATTGTCACAATATTATTTGCCTGTAAGGGCGTATTGGGTATGTTAATGTGTATCGGCGGGAATCCGGTATAATTCATAGTCCCGGCTGCCGAAGATTGTACAGCCCAGATTAAACCATTCCCGTTTTGAGGGGAGCTTGTCAGAACATAGTTCCTATCCGATCTAACGATGCATACCTTTATTTAGTGTGAATATAATATTTTATAGTAGATTGGTTAGACTTCGCCGTTACTCTTGAATTAGGCCGCATTAAAGAGCCGGAAAAGTTTGCTTGTAACACTGTGTGTCCTTTTTTTGTTTAGGTATAGATAAATAGCTATTCACCAATTGGACTTTCATTTTAAATTTAGAATAAGTTAAATGTGATTATTTTGTATTTCAGGGGATATGTTTGTCATAGCCTCGGTTTTAATTCATACTGATATTTGGGGCCTAGGTAAAAGGTAAGCCATGGGCAACGCATTTATAGGCCGCGGGACCGTTTTTTCCTGTTCCGAAGGACAGGAGCAGTGGCGCCTCCCCCAAACTTCGAACCTTCTTTTGTACGTAATTTCAGATTTTCTTAAAGCGTGGACGTGCTGGTGGAATCTGTCACGGACCCCCCTCCTCCGAGAAGCTAGCGGGACATCAGCATCATCGTCGGGCGTAACGCCAGCCGAGCTTGTGACATTATGTCAAAAGGTTCTTAGCTTCATATAAATTATAATTCAATTTAATACAATCGAATCCATTATTCGAATATTCTTACTAATCAAAACGATTTCTTATTTTAAAATTAGTTTATATTAATAGTCGCGAATATTGTAGCGTAACCGCCACTTGTTTATTTGAATTAAATTTACAAATTACACTTGGACTCCTAAAATAACCATAACTCTTAATTGTTTGTTATAATAATATAGTTTGACTTTAACTTAATTGTGTCTACAGATATTATTCTGGTAAATGGGGCGGATAGTTTCTGTGCGTAATCAATAAAAGGTATAATCCAAAACATCACTTATCATTTGCTTTCTATTTAATTGTTTATCTTAAGTATCTTATGTTAGTATATATTTTGTTTAAATTATGAAATTGAGACAAGGATTCCTTCTCTGATCTCTTCTTGTAACAGTAACGCAGAAATTTTATAAAGTTATTGCAGATTCCCTTTTGTGATCGTATTTACGTATGAAAATGGTCGAAAACAGTTTAAACACAAACTTAAAAACTGGCTACTAAACAATACCTTCTATACATTAGATACAGAATCTATAACGACTACTGGAATATAGTGAACAATGCGAACAACCTGTAATTGCATTAATTACCTTTTTCTAAATGCCATAAGGCTATTTATTTCTAAATTAACTGGAAAATAAATAATAATTGTCATAATAATAAAAAATGATGACGACCTAAATAAAAAACTAACAATCCAACGCCCAAATGAGTATTTCATTATATTTAAAAAGATCAATATGGTTTTTATATTTACCTACGAATTTCGTGTGTATTGAAAATTATACTTAACTTACATTAAATCCGTTTTCGCTAATTTTAATGACAAAATCGCAGCCTTTTATTGCAACATTAGAAATCTGATGCAACCGGTAAGCATTTTCTGTTCTTATTGCGAGACTTCTATATACAGGCTGTTTTTAATAAATTATAGCATCCATATTTACATACGCATTCAGGTTTATGACATGACTATGGATCACGCGGTCCAATTGTTTTAGACATAGTATTTGATGCGGATGTCGTATTGATAATCTGTTAACTTCAATAACCTCGTTCCCATTGACTTAGTTACAGCCGACATTTGTTTCTTCGGTTATGTCGTACTGTTAATATGTATCGTAATAGAAAAAATCAAAAACTGAATAAATTTGGTAAGCCCAGACGAATTTTCATATTTCAGATTTAGGTTAAGCAAGGTTATACAAGTGAACTACGGTCTCTGTAACTCTAAATTAAAACGGTAAAAATGAAACTAGTTAGCCTATATTGTACCTCACATAAGCAATACACGATCTATAAAATTACTCGATGAATCCTATTTCGCCTTTCAAAAATGGCAAGCTTCAAATAACTGCAAGTTCCTTAAATTGTAATCACGGGATGGCATTGCTTATTTATTTCATATTTTGAATCTTCTTTAATAAATTTGTCTTTTTAATACTTACCTGTTGTAATAAAATACATTCACGTAAATTAGAAATTTGCGGTAGCTTATTTAGTATCAAACTCGTAATTATGTTGTAATTAGTTGATCTTGATTGAAAACTTTCGTTGTTACCGGGAAACGTTGTAGGTGTTTCTAAAATCTCCCACATTCTATTTCGACGTATTCCATTGTGTGTATGACCACATAGGGTGAGATTGCTAACGGCTTCCCAGCTACATTTCGTTGTAGTTTCTTGAACACGTAATATTAGACGATCCTTTTTGTAAGTAAAATTATTTTAACATCCTGTTCACGACTTTTTAAATTATTGAAAGATTCGGTCAGTATTTTTTTAGTCTTAGAGAAGTATAAATTGTTTCTCATTTCTGTTGTTTTGCAGACTTTCTTATAACAGAAACTGTTATTTTATGTGATTAATTAAACTAGGAATGGTAAACTAAATTTTCAACGTGGGTTGCTTTCAGTTATCTTTTATTTTGTTAACCGCGCGTTGAATAAATGCCAAAGGTGGATCTTTTGACTTTGCGACACGTGTAATAAAAATTTCCATAATTACCTGTGTTGGTTTCGGATTCCATTTTTTGTTCCTGCACTAGGATAAAATTTTGTTGCCACGAATAAAATACGAGGGCTATCCAGAAAGTCGATTACGTTTTGTTGTAAAAAAACTCAGTACAAGAGAAAAAATTTATTATATACATTTGACGGCGGCACTGAAATATTACTTTTCGACGTAGTCACCATACAAATTTAGACACTTATTATAGCGGTAAACAAGCTTTGAAATTCCATTGTCATAAATTTTTTCCGCCTGAGACTTTAACCAATTAGTCACGCCCTCCCTCAGTTCCTCATCGTCATCAAAGCGCTGCGTTGCGAGCCACGACTTAATCTTTGGGAAGAGGTGGCAGTCGCTGGGTGCAAGGTCCGGGCTGTATGGTGAATGAGAAAAAACCTGCCACTGAAAATCTTCAAGAACTTGTCGGGTGCGATTTGCCGTGTGTGGTCGGGCGTTATCGTGAAAAAACAAACTTTCCTCACGCTTGTTCTGAATCGCTCTTCTTAAATTTTGCAAAGTTTGGCAATACCTCTCAGAATTTATTGTTGTTCCACATTCAAGGAAATCAATAAGAAGCACTCCTTTCCTGTCCCAAAAAACGGTTGTCATACACTGCAATTTGGTCTCGCAGTTCACATGTTTGACCCATGTCTCGTCTCCCATTACGATTCGATCCAGTAATGAGTCACCATCTTTGTCGTAAGAGTTCAGAAATGTTAATGACGCTGCCATACGCTGATTCTTGTGATTTTCTGTCAGAAGTTTTGGAACCAATCTTGCACAAAATTTGTAGTATCCCAGTTTCTGAGAAATAATTTCTTTCAACAAACTGCGTGAAATTTGTGGAAAACTGAGTGAAAGCTCGGTTATTGTGAATCGGCGGTTTTCTCTAACCTTTTCATCGACTTTTGCAACAATTTCATCAGTCACAATGCTTGCTCGTCCACTTTACTCTTCGTCCTGTACATTAGTTCGGCCATTGTTAAACCTAATGCATCTTTGACGCACTCCACTTCCAGTGATAACGTTGTTCCCGTACACATCACACAGTTGTCGGTAAATTTCAATAGGTCTACATTTTTTCGTTAACAAAATCCTTGTTACAGATCGCACCTCACAACTTGCCAGATTTTCTATTGCGGCACACATTTCAAACTGTTACTGTGAAATAACAGGAAATGGCACCAACCTCGCGCCAACACGGCTGGATGCTGACTGAGTCAAGGAACGGGCAGACGCCAAGAAGGGCGCGGCTATAGACGAAAACGTAATTGACTTTCTGGATAGCCTTCGTAGTTGCAGATGATTTTTAAATCATCAACATTAATTACTTTCTCTTACCTATATGAAATATAGAATAGAGAAAGCATTGTTTTCATCCAAAATTTTCGATGTCAAAATCTTAGTGGAAATACACGTTTTGGGGCTCCCTGAGTCCAAAAAACGTGTTTTTAAAAATTGATCTGTCTGTGCGTGTGTGTGTCTGTGTATGCGTGTGTCTCTGTGTGTGTGTGTGTGTGTGTGTGAACAAAATATCTCGAAAACTAAAAGTCGTAAATAAACAAAATTTTATATTTGAGTTTACATCCATCCTCGCACGCGACTGCAACAATTTAACTAAAATCTAATAACCGGAAGTGCCACTTTACTCTTGTCATGTTTTGGTTTTTCGCGATATTCTCGAAATCGGCTATAACGATTTTTTTTTAATTTATTGTATTTCTTAGTTATTTAATGCCCTATCATATAATTAAAACAATTTCTCAAAAAAATGTCCGCAAAACGAGTAACCGGAAGTAGTCGTACCATTAACTGTGACTAAAATAGCTATAAAATTGAAGGTCCTAAATAAATGAAAACTTGTATATGAGATCCTAACTACATTTGTATGCTAAATCAAGAGTTTTTTTAGAATCGAATAACCGGAAGTACAGCTTTATTTCTGTTATTTTTAGATATTTTCCGAATTTTCGGTTTTTCGCGATTTTCTCAAAATCGGCTACAACGA
>JAHWXV010302050.1:0-15318 GCA_024586415.1 Phrixothrix hirtus | reverse complement strand
AAATAAACGTAGACAATAATCTAATCATTTGTGGACACTATTAGTATATCTATGTGCGTAAGAGAAAGTCGTGTGTTGTTTCACACCAGATTTTTTTTATTAAAAATTAAGAAATTTGCTTGAAATTTCCAAAATAATTTTGGAATCGTAGTATCGTAAACTTTTATTATAATTTAGCTTGAAAAATCGCACCCCGAAAGTTTCAAAATTCACTAATTAGGTATATAATATCAAAATAATAGAAATCGCTTCTATCTTGAATTTTTTTACTTCGCCAATATTCGACAGCATAAGTATTGTATCGAATTTCACTTGCAACGATATGAATAAATCTTTACGTTCTGAGGTCTCCTTATCTTAATTTTAAGGTGATATCTGTCCTTTGTCTATCTGTTGTCTGCCCATCTATGTCTGTCAGCCTGTTCTGGACCTTTCATTCACGATAATTCAAAACAGACAACGAATTGTTTTCAAATTTGAAAGCTACAGGTTAAGGAAGATTTTCACAAGTTGAAAAGCTTTTGGTGGTGATCGGTGGAAAGGGTCAGATGTGACGGGGTGGTACAATGTTTTTCAATATATAGTTTGTCTAGAAAGTATTCGGAAAAAATAACACCTTCTCATAATTTCAAATATATATTTTTATTTATCGAACTATCAAATCTATAATTTACTAATACATTGGCCGTTTAACGCAAAGCATCTTCTTAAACGTTCAGGAATACCCAAAATCAAGTCGGTTGCATATTGGCCAGTAACGGTGGCCCATGCTTGCAATATTGATGCTATTAACTCATTTTTATTTCGAGGTGCCATTCGTTCAATTTGGATTTTCGTTAGACCCCATATGTTTTCTATCGGACTAAGATGATCCAGGGGGGCTGCTGGCCACGGAATTATCTCTATTTATTTCTATCTGCTAAGTTCTCGTAAATTCAGACGTATGGCATCTTGCGTTATCATGTTGGAATTTCCATCCATCGGGGTATAAAGTGTGAGCTGCTCGAAGTAAATAATCAATTAAAATGTTGCAATGCTTTCTGCTGTCCACAGTTCCTTGAACAATACAAGGTGTTAAACCGCGCTGCGATATTCCTCCCCAGAACAACACTTCGGTAGGAAACTTTGAGACTTACGCAGTAAAACGTTGTCTTGACAAAATCTGTAAACGGTTACTGTTTAACTGGAAGCAACATTTTCGAAATGTTCTTGTTGGAAATTTACAACAAAGAATATTTGACATAATTATGAAATTTGTTTTTGGTTTGTTCACTAGCCAATTTATTAAATGTTTAGGCTGTAACATAACAGATTACAAAAATTTGAAAATTTAAAATTCCGAATACTTTCTAGACGGATTATATTATATCATATATTTTTGGTAGTATTTTCCAATATGAAATTTTTAAAAAATATTTGGGATCGTTTAGTCACTATAACTCAAAAACGACTTAAATTGCTCTCAAATTTGAAGGGCACAAACTACGAACTTGTAACGTTAACATTTCTATTTTTATATTTTTTTGGGCTCATTGCCTTGTTTTTAGATTTAGATCCTTTTCTCTTAATATTCGTTGGCTACTGATGCACTAACGCCACACCTTTACAAAATAATCCCTTTTACGCATGTACTTTTGTCGCTTATCTTCTGAGTTCGCCAGAACTAGAACTTTACGTCAAACTTTACGTCACATACTTTTTAATTTTTTTAATTAATCGTACGGTTAACTAAAAATAAATGAAGTATTAAAAATGTTTAAACCTAAACTATCTTGAGTTATTGCCAATTTAAAAGAACTGAAACGACAAAAAGGCTAAAATAAAATTTAAGGATAACATCTTAATAAATTGTTTAGGAATAAAAATCGAAAAATTTCTTTAGCGTTCACAAACATAAACTACTTATGTCGGAGCCAGCTGTATTCAAGACAGATAATTGAATCTAAATTAATAATAAATATAAGAGATTCAAATAATTATTAAAAATTGAATTATATTCTAATTCATAAAAAAAGGCAAGTTCATTTAGCTCAAAGAAAATGCGTCAAGTGATTCTTAAAAATGTTAACGGTATTTTCTGACATTCAGACATGTGTTTGTGAACAGGCTATTGAAATTCTATACTTTATTCCTTTTAATGAAGTTTAATTGTCATAATTAGCCTAAATAAAAGTACACAGGAAACGCAAAAGTCGTGAGAGATGTTAATTATTATATCTTACATATAAACGTAAAACGAGATTTCGTGGTGTACTATCAATTGATATGAGTCAATTATAATTAGAACACATGCTTTAAATAGCTAAAAATAATTTCACAATAGACGCAAATTAAATCTTAAAGTTCATTATAACATATAGAGCGAATTACACACAGTGACTACATACCTTATTAGTAAATTAAATAAATAACTATTCAAGCAGGGTTAGAACGCTCGAAATTAGTATGCAATAAGGCGACAATTTATTTAAAATTAGAAGATTGATAATCGCTAGAACTACAAAAAGTAATTGGACCTGACTCAAGTTTAGGTATAATTAATAAAAACTATTTAGCCGGCCTTGATGGCTCAGTAATTGGCATGTTTGACTCTGACCCCAAAGCATGCGAATACGAATCCGGCTAAAATCTCAGATAAGGAATTACGATCATGGTATGTTAAAACATATCTACGTTGGAATTAATTTTAGTACCCACGAAAAAGTTACTATAGCGTCATCCTGCATTTCAACGCCTCAGCCACCACCAAAATCTAATTAACACTTAAGCAAATCAATCTCTAATTACCAAAATCTGACAACTCCTCGTTCGCTAATTAATTATGGCAATAAATTTTGAGTCATTAATAAAAGTCGTGGTGGTTATCTAACTAAATAATATAAACAAACAATTTTCTTAATTACCGGTGGAGAAAGGCCTAGGAAACGACTATGTTGACTAATCTTATAAATGTTCCCTAGATGTGGGGTATTTTGAAACAAAATTAATTAACTTCCTTTGAATGTGTTCAAATCTACATTGTTGACGAGTATTCATTTTTGCTATGTTATAGAACTTTATGCAATCAGCACATCACAGCCGTTGTTTTAATTTTTTAACTAATATTTTTACTTTGAAAGAGTTTCTAACGACTGCGACACGATTTGAAGCTTTAACTTCTAGTATCACTATATCTTCCAAAAACGGATGTGAAGGAAATC
Source organism: Phrixothrix hirtus (assembly GCA_024586415.1). Taxonomy (NCBI): domain Eukaryota; kingdom Metazoa; phylum Arthropoda; class Insecta; order Coleoptera; family Phengodidae; genus Phrixothrix; species Phrixothrix hirtus. The sequence continues at coordinate 12,118 of JAHWXV010302050.1, read as the reverse complement.
GCTTCCCTTACACTAATTTTCATCCAGCAGCTAACGGGTTACTAATTTTTTAAATTACATTCTCCTGAGCGACCTTTTCTACCTGTAGGATTTGAAGGTGCTAACGAAGGAAGATCCTGGCTGTGTTGCTCACAGTCATTGATTTATTCTAAACCAGAATCAATATACCAGAAAAATATTACCATCTATCTGGATAAGTTTTCCAAAATAACTGAGCTTTTCAAATCACTAATATTTGAACTATCTCCGTCTTAAATCAAATGTTTCTAAAAGCGCCACCAATTTACCAAAATACTCTTGCTTTTTTATGCAATATAGATTAAGGTTTTATAAAAGAACTGCATAATTTCTTTCTAGCACTAGTTTCAACGATGTTACACCAAAATCATAAAAATACTTGACACACTGATTCATAACTGTACAGTGCACGAATGATTCTACTGCTCGTGTCTTAACAGTTGTTCAGTTGCACTTTTTGATCGCATCGCGTAATGTGTATAAATTTAAATGAATTGCGCAAATCCATAACTGTATTTTCAAATCTAATAAAAATTAATTTTGATTTAATTGTTTTACCGATAAATGTTCTAAGTAATCGTATCACTGATTTATTTTGCATATATGAAAACAATGGATTCGGCCTTAGAAATGATTGTAATAATACACATTAATCGAAAGCAACAAACAAACATAAACAATTTTCTTTATTTATAAGTCAATCGTTACTTTTGTGGCGTGGTACATTGAATCTTACGTGAATCCTAGGTTGACATTCTAAAATTCGCATCACGTTGTTGATTTTTTGAAGGTGATATATTCTCGAAAACACTAAAATCTCCTATATAAGGCACTACCATTTCAATTTATTTAATTAAATCCGATTAAATTACAATTGAAATTAAACCCTATAAGATTGTCCGAATCGAGAAATTAGTACGCCACTGACTTCGTAGTCTGACAAGGCGATAATTGCAGAATCTTATCTTAGCAGTAAAGACAGAAGACTCCTTCGATATGCAGTTCCGGGTGTTATCTAGGCTGAAAGGAAAATACTATATGTCGAGTAGTATTCTTTGCGAGTCTTACTGTGCATAATAAATTCGAGTTGGGGTATATCGGGCTAAAAAGGGAGACCTAAAATAGGTTCACCCTATATATTGTGGTAGATAGAACCACATACGTAAGGATAAAAACATATTTCAAAGTAAACTGTATATAGGGTTGCATAAATGTAAATTAATTTGATATTATTAATGCAGGAAGATGATTTAAAAATAAAAAGATTCAATTCTCCAAAGGGAAAATAATAAATAAAAGAATATAACAAATTATGAGCAAAAATCGAAATCTAGATAAGAATATCAAGTCAAACATAAAAATAAATAATTGTACATAAATATTAATATCAGCAAAATTTAAAATGTTATGTAGGTAAACACATGCAGATGAAATATCTGAACATTTGCATTAATTAATTGTAATAATTTAAATAAATATAAAAAACTGAGGTAAAGTCCTACAACCTTCTTCTAACTGAAGAGACCAAATTAATTAATACATATGTTGAAAATTATATAACACATGCAAATAAAGATTACAATATGAACAATTAAACATTACAACATAATAACAGTGAAATATTAAAACAAAGTGTGTGAATCTTTAAATGCATCATACTTTCGAAAACCACAATTTTTTTCAAAAATACTAATAACCAGAAGCTGTCGAATATTATGGGGGTGTTTTCCATCCAATTGATTGAAATTTTGCATAAAATGTTATAAATCTTAAAACAATTCGCATGGGCACAAACCATTTTGGTGCCTGTTACCAATTGGCACCAAAGAATTTAAAAAGTGTAAAATTATTTAATGATGCTTTGCAGAAAGATTCTGGCAATAATTTGAAGCAGGAATATGTTTTCAGAATCCAATTTAATCCCATATTTAAGATTTTATGTCCATTTAAAGATTGGCAAATTTTTCAAATAGTGCTGATTCAGCGATTTCGGCCTAGATTCTGATTGAATCCTCACTAATTTTCAGTTGCATGTAGACCATCGTAAGAGGATGTAGTACTTATCATAATAAAATTTAATTAAATCGATCAAAGTGATCAAAGTACCAAGTTATAATCTGAAAAAAGTTCAGTATTAAGTAGAAGAAAAGTAAATGAATAAAATTAAATTACATTACAAACAAAAAGTTGCATTTTGACCATAATTAATTAAAATTAAATTGATCCAGGTTGATCAAAGTAAGAATTTTTAACCTGAAACAAATTCGGTGTTAAGTGAACGAAAACTAATTTGAATAAAATTAAATTTTATTACAAACAAAGAATAAGCAGAAATAAATTATAGCATTATTACAAAATAATTTAGAAGGAAGAGATTTTAGCGAGAAGTTTAAACATTAAATAAATAAAATTTTTACTTGTATAAAATACCTGATGTCACATTACCAGGTGAGCAAACATTTAACAGCATTTAAGTAAATTTAGTTATCTTTGGAATACAAAGCAATTATATTACCACTGCAATTAAAGAAGAATTTTTAAATTAATTTCATAAATGGTATTTTAAAATACTTACATCTATATGAAGAATTATATGGCTACCATTTTGTAGAAGAAAATTATAAATTTAATTTACAACAAGAAGTAAGTATTTCCAAAGGATTGGAATAAATCTTGAATATAATTATAAATAACAATCAGGAAGGGTTCACGATTGTTAATACTTAGTTTTTATAAACAATTTTAATAACTTTCCAGCAAGTATTTAAAGAAACACGAAGGTATAACACCACTTCAACGTGTAGGACTGGGAAGTTCATTGTCAATTTAAGTATTACCAAGGGAGCATAGAAGTATGCCGATCATAGTGTGTAAGTCTCAAGACTACATTGTAAAGGTTAATTAAATTAAATTATAAATGTGATCACGAACAACAGTTCACAATATTTCACAATTTTAATAAAAGACGTTTATAGAACACTGAATTTGTAGACTAAATTTATTAACCGATAGAATAAGTTTAATTCAATTTAGAGTATTAAATAATTTTAGAATTTGTTTTGAATTTAGTATTTGAGTAAGCTTGAAAAAGAATTTGTTTGTTTATTATTATAGACTTGACTGATAACTAAAAGAACTCAAGTAAGATTAATTGAACTTGTCAATTATTTTGAAAATTGATATCTTTGTTATAAACTGCATATACTTGAAATAAAAGGTTGTCGTTTTACAAATTTGATTTTTAATTATTAATTTGTGTGTAAAAGCTTGAATTTTATTACTTTTCTTACAGAGATTTGAATTTAATAATTTATTATCTGTGTTTATTGAATTAATATTTTAATTTTTAATGTGGAGTTTTGCTATGAGGTAACGTTATTCCTTCTAGAGTAAAGTGTAGGGTGGGTACCAGCATATCAAGAACAGATAGGCAACTTGCTTAACACAAAGTAAATAGAAATTCGAGTTTAGGAAACCAAAAGTACAACGAAAAATAAAATTTATTTTAATATAGTGGGAATGTAATAGTCGTTCGAACTCAGTTTTTCCACTATATATATATATATATCCCTCTGATCACTCTTTCTAGGCGGTACTTAAGACGACTGAATACTGGACCTGGGACTATTATCCAGCATATAGCTATGTAGTGACTAATTAACTGAACTTATTTAATTCCTAAATGTCAAATGTTTATTGCTCATAAAAGTTACGAAGTTGCTTTTGAGACAGAAATCATGCTGTATTTCCATTGATTTTAGGAAAGACATGGCAATCGTCAAACAGGCTCTAATTACTTAAATGAACCTTAGATAAAACGAAATATTAACGGTATTACTGATGTTCACGGTATACACATAGATACAGTTGATGTACAGAATAAATGATGCATACTGGAAAACAATTTTTGAACCGTAAAGACTAGCACATAATCAATGAATACCTCAAACAAGTGATACTAAAGTCTCCCCTTGAAAGGTCGATTAACTGTTAATTCAGCGGGTCTTTACTTGAATTACTCAAGCACACAATAATTGGCAGATCACTACACCTGAAAATAATTAGCGAGCGCTCACGATACTAAAATCGTAATAAAATTATAATAATCTGTAATTTTTTTTGACAATTGTTACGTTATTTTAATTATTCCACTTTACGTCACGGAATGGTTAAGCTAAATAGGTCACTAATGGTAATTAAAACAATTTATTAAACACTTGGGAGTGAAATTTGAAACTACATCAAACAAATAAAGGTTATCAACGAGACATTCAAGTTGGCGGTGCCAGTTTGAAACAGAAGATCACTTACACATAGTGTGGCGACTACGTCTCCAAGAGTTATGCCTAATAAATAACGGGATCATAGGCTTAGCCTGATTTCGTCTTCATTCTCCAAAGAACAAAATCCGTATCAACGGTTTGTTGATAACACAAACCTTCCAATTTGAAAACGGCTAATGACTTTAAAAAATGGCTTTTGTAGAGCGTATTCCATAAACCAGTTAGCAGAAAGACACCCACGGACAATTAATATTATTGTATATACTTAGATACTATTTTATATCCTTCAAAATCGTTAAGAATTGAATTTGAAAGTGTTGTAAGGAAACTTTAGCCCGGATCCCGTCCCCTCTGCACAAACACAGCCGTTACCTTTTTCACGAAGAACGTACTCCTGGCTATTAATGGAATCGTACGCATTATAAGATTAATAAACAGCCTCCAGCATAGTTTTAAAATGTTACGACGTAACGTACGTGATCATAATAATGAATACGATAAACAATTTATTTTTAGAATACCATAATATATAGTAATTAGGATTTTAAAACATTAAAGAAACAGAACTTTGGGTAAAACTAATTACCATTAAATTTTCATCTAATAAATACTGTCAATTCTTAAATCAATAATTTACTTAATAAGTAAATTATTTACACCTTGCTTTAAATCGAAAAGTATACGTGATTGGAATTTAACAAATAACAGATATTTAAATGTACTAAGTGTGCTTTGCCTAATATTATTAGATAAAACAGCAAGTTTGTTTATACATATATCACTAATGGAGGAGTCAAAATATTTAAATGATTATAGAACAGCAGCGTCTCCGCTATAAGATATATTTGTACGAAAACATCTAACGTCGACAGAACGTCAAAATTACAAAGAAACAGGCATCAATAAAGTGAAGAACTAATTATTCACAAAATGTTTGCTTTAAAACTATAAATGGAGTCCTTCATTTACAGCAAAATTGCAGTATTCAAGATTTATTTTACAAATTCGCTTTTTTAAAAGCATCACCTGCTAACAAATTAAACTTTTAATTAATTATAATCGTTAATTGTTATTTATTCTTGTATAGATTGTAAATCAATCTAAATTAATTGCTCAATTATGCAAACAACAATTTAAATTATATATCATTTTTTAATTAAAATGCCTGATGTAATTGTATAATGAAGGTAAATATTCAAAAATACATTATCTTCCCATAAATTTAAATATTATAACAAGTTGAAATTAAAAATTAAAAAGGTAATAAATTAATAAAATTAAAAACCGTCTTATCGAAAATGTAGTTTGCTTCGCTTAATGTCGTAGAAACTATAAATTTACGTATTTTAAATATCTCTCCTCTTAAATTAATATCAACTTTATAGAAAACCTACAAGTTTGGACCACTCAAATGATTAGAAGTTAGAGCCTATTTAAAACCTATATGTTCTTAAGTTAATTACATGATACACAAAGACAGGCGATAAGCAAATTTATATAAATACTAATTGCACATAATATACAAGGTGATAAAGTTTGATTCGTTTGATTTAACATCCTATTATACTGGGAATGTATATTTTTCAATCTTTGCGATTCTTATTTCGCTCATAAAATGACCTATTGTTAAATTGATTTTCATAACCTAAACTTTCAATGGGATTTTATATTTATAAATTAACGTTCGTACGTTATATTTTCTAAGCTGAATTACTTCGAATTAAAAAGTGTAAAATAGTTACAAAACATTTTTGAGTTAAGATGTAAAAGATTATTTTTAATACATATAGTCGCGAATTATGAATTTTTAATTAACTGCTAATTTTAGCAATTTTTCTGCATCATTGTTTATAATATAATGAATTCATGCGTTATATTTACATATTTAAGAATTACGTTTTCCTGCAAAGCTGTTAACACAAATTGTCGAGAAACCTTCGCGATGCGAGGGGTATTTAGTGTTCAGATCGCCCTTCACACATCGCTTCACGTTTACTCATACGCAATTTTGGGGCGCTCACTGCTTCGCCCACGAGCATGGTGACTACTGGATAAGTTTATATTGAAGCAGGGTTCCTATGCCGGGCGCTGGCAGTAGCTCAATACAGGATGACAGACCACCCCTGCTCATATCATCCAATAAAGTAAGGTGCGCTTTATCATCTGAACTTTCTGGTTACCCACGTCGGTATTCTAGAGGTCCCTGCAGCTCGAGAAAATGGCCTCCATAGAAGTCTACGCAAGAATGAGTCCTTCAGGATTAACCATAAGTTGCTGACCAAGTAATGTTAGACGATTATCTATAGGGAATCGAAGTATTTCTGCACTTCGAAATTTTATCCATTAACCTGAAGCGTCTTTATTACCCGGCGATGCATGTCGGTGTTCTAGAGCGTCTAAAGCTCAGACCCTATCTTAGGGACAGCTACAAACCCTGAATATCGCCTTTAATTTGGATTCAAGGAAAGCACACAATTGCAACCGCTAAGTGGATGATGCTTATTGGAGACCAAACGGTGATTCAGTTCATATTTCGTAGGTGGTGTGACGTTTGTATTTTGCCGAAACATTTTAGTATAAAATAAACTGGAGTTAAGTGTGACCACATTTTCAATTAATTAATATTTTCCTGGGTAGTTCTCATATTTTTGGCTATTTTTTCAAATTGATATTTGAACGTAACAACGCTCTTCGCTTGGTCGTGGAAATTTTATAATAATCCTACAAACAACCAAAAAATGGTTAAACATTTTCTTAAAACAACGGTTGTGGGTCACACTTTTTTCACCATGTTTGCTCATATATGGAGTTAAGAAACTAGTGTAGAAATCCAAGGAAATCTTTATTGCTATTTGAGTTATTTCAATATTTTTATTATTTAAAACTGTCTACTATTATAAATTTAAACTAGAAAACTAAACTTTAAAATGCACATTGTCCATTCTGTCTTTGATTGGTTTAGATAATACTCTTATAATAACTTGATCAACTACGGTGTCAATATCTTCTATTTCCAGCCAAGTGGAGGATTTCTTTCGATATTTTAAAAATATCACTAATTACCCTTTTTATCGTTTTAATTTGGCCAAAAAAATGTTTAACTGTTTTTTGAGAAGTGTACTTCACTATAACCCAACTACTTATATCAACTTCAGTAGTCGTTTCTTTTTTTTTCCAAATAGTTGAGTATCACGATCATCAATTTTCGTAAGTTTAACATCGCTTATTCCTTCCCCTGAGCCCGAACTACTGAAACTGCCTTTTATTTTTGCAAGTTTAGCTCTTTTGTTGGTGGCGGCACTACTTTTTGTTATCCTCTTCTTGTCTTTTCTGTTTTCTTTTTTCTTTCGTTGGTCCTTCAAATATCTCTTAAGAAGTTATTACTTCTGCACCTGCAGCTACCATTTTCCTTTTCTTTCAAAAGACTTTGGGTTTATCTCACAGTGTTTAATAATAACTCCTCAAAACTTAATCTCGATTTATCAGAATGTATGCAGAACCGTATATTATTTATCAGTAACTAAAAATTGCTAATATCAGATATTATTTGAACAACAAAGTTGAATAATTTTTGTGTAATTCAAAATTAAAAGATTATTTCTTAAAATAATTTCTTTGCTATAATTTTCTTAATTATAATAATCTATTTTATACAAGTAATTTACAGTTATAAACAGCGGTTATTTTCAAGCCCTTGATTCCAAGAAAAATGTGATACTTTTCAATTTTATGGTCAGTCAGAGAAGTTGTGCTCTGATGTAGAGTATTTTTTTCAAAACTTTGCTGGCTACTTGTGCCCTGCGCTTGTTGCTAAGTGATTTTAAAGAAGTTGTTGCTAGGAAAGCATGTTAAAAAGATAGGACGCTGCCTCTGGGGAAAAGAGATTGAACCATTAAGCCTTCAGGCTCCAATTGCAACGTTGGTTAATAAACCTGATAAATAAAATATAAATACAAAAGAACGTTTTAGTTTATATAAAGTTTCGGGTGAGGTGAATTTTGTTTCAGCGCTTAATCTCATTTCCCGTTATTTACCTTTGCAGGTAACTTTTCGTATAGAAATTAAGGTAGATTGAAGTCCAAATTGGGACCGTTAATCCCAATGTGCATGATAGGGAAAAATAAGTAAGCCAGCCATACATTTGTGGCCATTACTACTGTTGCAATTCAGGTGCGAATTCCAGTAGTTAAAATAAACTTGAATTACCGAGTGAATTATTAATTTTACTTTCACAACAAAACCACCTTTTGTCGTACATTACTTGCTTCACTTATTAATCCAAAGCGTAGGTGTATTTGCGAGCATCTAAGCTCATTTTTTTCCGTTGATTTCTGCCACACAATTAAGTTTTGTGCAAAGCACTACTGCAGCGTTTTGTTTAACTGCCTTTAAATAGGAGAAACTTTCAAGTTTATGTTGATATGGTGTACTTGCTATCAATCATTTAGATAACGTCAATAGTTAAACTTACTATTTGCAAATTTCATAATGCAATGTAATTATTCAAACTTTTATATACATTTTGTGATTAGAACTACGACTAACCCAGATTTTTGAGCACAAAATAATTCGGTAAAATTAATTGTACTACTTGTATGTCACCATTTCTGGTTGAACAAATATTGAACATCGGAAAGTAGTTATCAGCCAGAGAATTCATTCACCCGCCCAAATATGTTTTAAAGTTTAACTAAATGTTCCCCAAATGATCCCCAAAGAATTAGTCATTGTTTTTTGTTTTGTATACAGAGTGTTTCAGATAATGTAGAATCCCTTTCAAGGGGTGAAAGAAGATTATACAGACACCACAATAAGCGTACAATTGAAAGCAATACGAAAACCAAAAGCCCTTTTTCAATGTCAAAATTTTAGTGGAAATGCACGTTCTCGGGTCTCCTGTGTGTCTATGTATCTGTATGTCTGTGTATGAGTGTTTGTGAGTGTGTGTGTGTGTATGTGTGTGTGCGTGGTGTGAATGGTGTGCGTGTGCGCGTGCGTGTGCGCCTCTTGTCGTTTTTTGGTTTTCTGGATCTTTTAGAAAACAGAACGATTTTTTTAAAATTTACTATATTTCTTAGAAATTCAATCCACTGTCATATAATCTAGGCGGTTTTTCATAAAATTTTTCGTAAGTCGAGTAACCGGATGTGCTTTCGCCGTTAAATCTGAATAAAATAACTATCAAACTAAATAGCCTAGCTAAATGAAAATTTATGTTTAAGATCACAATCACCTTGATGTGCTAAATCAAGAATTTGGTTAAAATCGAATAACCGGAAGTACCACCTTTTTCTGTCATTTTTAGATATTTTCCAAATTTTTCGTTTTTCGAGATTTTCTCGAAATCGGCTATAACGGTTTTTTTCAAATTTATTGTATTTCTTACGCATTTAAGACCCTTTCATATAATCTAGGCGGTTACTCAGAAGATTTTCTGTAAATCACTATTAACTCTGAATACAATAACTATGAAACTAAAAGCCCTAACTAAAGGAAAATTTATATTTCAGGTCATAATCGCCTTTTCGTGCAAAATCAAAAATTAGGTTAAAATTGAATAATCGGAAGTACCACTTTGTTTTATATTTTCTGTGCATGAGACAGCAAGAATTTAGTTAAAATCTAATGACCGAAAGTGCCACTTTATTTTTGCGATTTTTAAGTTTTTGTCATTTTCTTGAAAATGTTTTTAACAATTTTTTTTTAAACTTGCTACTGTTCAGATGTGCTTGACATCTTTTTACGTCAACTTAGAGGTTTTCGTAAAAAAAATCGGTTGAAGCGAGTTATCAGAGAAAATCTCTGAAGTTAAGCAAGGTTTTACGTGTCCAATAACTTGGATGGGGGTGACCGTTACAATTATCGTTCCCAAAATAAACCTAAATAATATTTTAATTATTTGTGACATTTGCATATTTTTATATTTGTGTACACCTAAAAATCAATTTTCATTGCTGAAATTGTCACGTCATCCAATACTTGAATAAAAATACTTTACGCACATTTTTAATACAACGACCGAATGAAAACTAGTTTTATCCTGTCCTAATTTAAATTATTATTAAAGAGGCCCTGATTGAAACTTTGAGACAAGAAATATGCAAATAAGTCACCATTGTTCTTTACTCGTAATTGAGCATGACGTATGTTATACCGTGCACATCTACTAACTGATATTAAACTTCATAATTCCGTTTACCAAGGTATCGGTAATGACACTTAAAAAAGTTATATTATTTTACAGTTTTGCATAAAAATGCAGCCGTTTCAAAAGCGAAAATAAACACGTCCACTATACGGAAATATGTTTATCTGCTACTTACTTACCGTTATGCCGTAACTGAAACCACTAGTCAAAAACAGGACTTTTGGCATTTGTATTGCTTTTAACTTTACGCTTATTGAAGTTTCTTTATGATCTTATTTCACCCTATAAAACGAATGTTATATTATGTGAAACGCCCCGTATAAAAGATGAGTGTAATGTATGTGGCCATATTTAATTGCATTTCGTAAATTCTACAGGTGTTAAATATTATGAATTTTTTTATTCATGTAACGTTAGAATTATTTTGTTACCTAATCACAATCTATCGACATATATGTAGGGATTTTCGTAAGCAGTAAGTATGTCCGTTGCCGGACTTTGGATTATGAAGTACGTTTTAACTATCATTGACTACTAACTATATATACATATACAGAGTAATTTATCTCAATATTCATATTTCTCACATTTTTACAACATTAATTCATGTATTGGGTCTGAGACCGATCGTTATCAACTTGTCAGTATACAAGGCTATCCAAAATATTAGACTCTTTCTAATGAAATGACTTATATCTCAAAAGTGCTTTCTTTTAGCTTATTTAGCTTCTGTGCCCGTAAATTCTTACGAAATTCCTAGTTTTGTCCACGAGTAAGGATAAATATCATTCATTCTACGGGGGTTTCGAAATCAGTGGCACACATAAATTTCTATTAGTATATGTCTACAGTCTCAGGCGGGAAGTATGGTAGATCCACGACCATTCTCCACTGTAATTGGTCGCCCGTGCTTAATTCACTCGACCCGCAGTAGTCGTTTTGGCTTGTGACAATAATGATAACAATTTAGCCATGATCAATGTCTTTCTCTGCACAGCGTTTATTGACTTTCATCAATTATTGAAACATCACATTGAGATTGCGTCTACCGTTTTTAGGCTTCGGGGTCGTATTTGTCATTTGTACATGATGACCAAATGGATGAATTCCTGCTTTTCGAAGTATTTTTGAAGCATTTCCGGATTCAACCCTTTCCCAATTTTTCCAATGAACATAGAAAATACGTTCTTAGGAATCCTTAGCCCCACACTTTTTCTTTGCCAGGCTATCAGTTTTGAGTCCCAACTGTTCTTGTCAGATTTGAAAACATATGTGCCTTATACGCCCACAATTTGAAAATGCTGACATCGTTAGATCGCACCAAGTTCACAAGTGGAATGTTTGTGTGTACTATCACCATCATATACTAAAGAGCTAGTCTGTTCCATGATAATACAGGAAATAGCGTTTCTTCAAAGTATTTAAAAAGTATATCTGCTTCTTGTATATCTGATAACCAGGAAACTCACGCGTTCTTTCCCTTAAATATAATAAAAAAGCCGAAGCTGTTAAATCTGATCCCGAAACTGCGGTAGCGTTTCCCTATAATCGTATTCACAATATTGTGCGAACATTGTAACGTTTATACGAACCGACAGAATAACGCGAAACGCGATTTAAAAGAATTCCTAAAAATTCTACGCATTTTCGCTATATTCATAAATACGGG
>JAHWXV010302034.1:0-12458 GCA_024586415.1 Phrixothrix hirtus | reverse complement strand
GGTGGACCAACTCATTATTGAAAAAAAATTTCTTATTTTTTATTCTATTGCTTTCAAATTTTAATCGTTTGTTTGTGATAATATATATCGTTTGTGAAAATTTCAATAAAATCGTTCCACTATTTCTAGGTGTTGCGTTTTTTATGGAAGTCCGTATATGTTATTTGCAAATGCGCACTACCAAGTTTTGAATGCAATTTTTTTATTTTGAATTACTTTTTTATTAATAATTTTTATATCACCGTACAGTAGTAGTAGTATAACATGGTAAATTTATATTAAAAGTTTTTCTCTCCAGTGATCCACATAAAGTAGAAAACAATATTTGGGCATATCCGACTTAATCATACTTCAATGAGTTTCAGAACGAATTTCGCAACCTTAAGGTTGGGATTCCACAGAAAAATAAAAATGTCTATAAAATAACAAATAAAGAAAACACCACTGTGGTGATTAATAGCTATAGTGTGAGGTTAATACAGATGGTTTAAATAAATAATTTTACTTTTAAATGTGTTAAAACTGAGTTCATTTTTATTTATTTGCAAATTGTAGTCTACCCAATTTACTTAAAATCGTCAAAATGTATTGCTTTAGATTAATTTCAAACAATAAGTATTATCCTTGAAAGTATTCGCATTGTCATACAACTCATAATATTCCATTTGTATTTGTTTCATTCTTTGTTTTTGTCATCTATATAAATTAGGTAGTCTGTAAAACCATGTTGCAATCCCAAACTTAACATAGCAAATATACAGTGTGTCCCTGGCTCGACTTCGGAATAGGTGTAACGACTCAAAAACTTCATCGTACCAAAAAAATACATTCTTTATAAAAATTCCTGCTTGTTTAAAAATTAACGTCTGCCGAGTAAATTATGCTCATTTTACGTGTAGAGTTTGAAAAAACCTACAGGAGATCAAGGGTAAAGTGCTCTTATTTTATAAATTAAAAACAAATGTTATTAAATAAAGTTGTCTGAATTAACCTAATAAATTCAGATTTATAATACCAGCGATAACAATTTAAATTTAAAATTAAGCCCCGAAACGTTGTTGCAACATTGCACTACTAATATTTATTTTACATTAATCAACATATCAATGGCAAACAAAAGTTGTTGTTTTTGTAAATGTGTCGCTGTCAAAATGCTTACTCTTTCGCAAAAGATATTTATCGTTCAATGTTATGGCTTGCACAAAGATATTTCCTATGCTGGTGTAGTTTAGAAATTTTCTGAAAAATGGCCAGATTCTTATGCATTCGACAAAATGGAAGCATAAATTGTCTCCAAATTTGCTGAAACTGGAACTGTTGCCAAGGTTGGAGTGCACCAGATATGTCAAAGAGGAGCATGCTGCTACTGCATTAAAAATGGATTCAGTGCGGGCGAAAATATCCTTAAGGAAGAGAGAAACACAAATCTCTGTTAGCAAAACCCTACTATAGCGCATTTTCAAATTTAATAAAGTTCGACCCTTTAAACCAAAATTTATCCACACTTTGGAAGAGGACGATGATTCAAAGAGATTATAATTTTGTTTATGGGTTGGGGAACAACTTTTTCAAGCCCAGAATTTTTATCGCAATATAATATTTTCAGACGAGGCTACCTTTACAACAAACGGAAGTTTAAGTTCGCAAAATAGTAGGTATTGGTCTACTATCAATCCAAATTTCCGGAGTCAGTCCAGGCGGCAGTATTAAAGAAAATAATCGTTTGGTGTACAATTTCGTACCATGGAACTATTGGACCTTATTTTTAAATGGAAATATAAATCCATTTAGTTACTTTGAATTACTAAACACTTTCTTTTTGGAACACCTAGAGAACCTACCACTTTGCTACAGAATTAAGCCTTTTTTCAACAAGACGGTCATAAATCGCACTCAACAGTAATTTTTCGACAATAGTTGAGTAAACACTTCCAAAATCGATGGTTTGGTCGGTATGGTCCAGTTGCATGACCTGCTAGAAGCTCCTATTTAACAATAATGGATTTTTATTTATGGGGTTATCTTAAACAAAAAGCCTATGAACGACCACTGCATAATGACTTAGAAGAGCTATAAAACAGAATAATACAAGCAACTTCTGATATTCCTCTGCCAGCAATACAAAATTCTTACAGGGAATTTAAATATCGTGTAGAATTGTGTGCAAAAGTGGGTGCCGAAACATTTGAACAACTGTTATTATTTGTTTATCTCTAAAGTAAGCTATTTTCCATTACTTATATAAAAAGAATGGCTTTTAATATACCAGTTTTTCCCTATTTTATGTTGCAACACCTGATACTATAAATCTGAATTTGTTAGGTTAAACCAAACAACTTTACTTAATAACATTTTTTTTAGTTTATATATATAAATAAGAGCGCTTGGGCTCCTTTAGGTTTTTTCAAAGTCTATACGTAACAGTGTTAAAAGAAGCATTATTAACTTGGTAGACGTTAATTTTTAAACAAGCATGAACTTTTATAAGGAATGAATTTCTTACGTAAGATGAAGTTTCTGAGTCATTACGCCTATTCCGAGATCGAACCAGGGACACACTGTATATAATTGTGTTGTAGAAAATTTTATAGATATTAATGTTATAACAAAACGAAAGTCTTATGATTAAAGTAGTTTTTTTAATTTGTTTGAAAATTAAATTTATAGGTAAATCAACGTTACTGATGATCTTAGGGTTCGTATGGAACTCAGCCCTACTAAGCGCCTTTCTTAGTTAGTTGTATAAGCAAGTTTTTCTAAGAGTACATGACATAATGACGTTATAAGAAATTTACATAAGTTCAAATAATGTGTGAACTGTTGTCATTAGTTTAATAACAACTTAAACGACGACAGATTATTAAATTTATCATTTTTTAGTAATGGAGCTTGGTTCCACCTAACAGATTATATAGAGTACAGAAAATAAGCATAATTTTGTCGAAATCTCATTACACCGATTAAAATTGTTGTTTCTATGGCTATATTAAGACGTAGAATTATGGGATGAATTTTTTAAGACAATATTACTGCAGTTAGATACCAACGAATTTTAGAAAATTTATTGGTCCGTGGCACCATGTTAAATTACATCAACGATACATTCAACAAGATGGAGCTACAGCACACACCGTAATGTAACAATTAATTATTTAAAGCAGTACTACGACGAAAGGATATTAATTATCAATTATTACACCCTTAGACTTCTTTTGTTGAATATGTGGAAACTAAAGGTTGTTGTAATAAATTACATAATTTAAATGCATGAACGTAAGATATTAGGAATGCTGCTAATGAAATTAACGAAAATAAATTAATTGCAGTATTTTTAAGTATGAAATGAAGAATAATTCGATGATTGCAAACAAAGGGTCGACATTTTGAGTATAATTTGTAATTAAATTGTAAACAATTTCAAAACTATTGCTTCAAAAACATACACCTTTAATAGAAATTGTATTCAATGGTAGAATAGAAAATATCTCCATTTTATATTGCTACATAGTACCTCAAATTATTAATAAGTGTAGCTTTATCTTGTTGAAAATATCCTTGATATAATTCATCATCCTGCAAGGGACTAATAAACTCTTCCTTTTTTAATTAGAAAACTGGTAGTTTGAAATTTTTGTACAATCCTATCTAAATACTGTGCATACCTTATATTAAAGTTTGGAAATTTATACTGTAATTGATTGAAGCATAATTGATTTGAATATGCCCAAATATTGTTTTCTATTATAAACGTACACCTGTATTATTATAAATAGTATTACAAATAAAAATGCTATGCAAATCGAATGCTTTTTATTAAAAATTCTATTTACTTAATTAAAAGTTAGATTTTAATACTATTTAAAAGAGTAAACAGAAACTCTTTATTAATATAAAGAAGAAATTTTAATGTAATGTAAAATGCAGAATATATAACAAAATAAACGCATTACAGGATGCTTGCAGCTTTTCATAAAATTTTATACTTAATGTACTAACTAAATAGAGCGTTAGGTTTATTAACAGTATGCCGTAAGGTAAAAGCAAAATAACGTTAACCATTCACAAAGGAAAAACTTGAAAATCTTATTCAATATTTATGTTTTAATGCTTAATACAATAAAATTTAGAAATTTATAAAAATTAAGGTTAACTTGTTTTGGTTTCCGGATATTTCTTCAAATCACCAACAGATTGCATGCATAAGTATTTTAGTATTTGTTACTATATATAAAATTAAAAACAAGCAGCAAAATGTATCTAACCTTGATGCTCCATTGTTTAAAAGACATCGCACCTAATTGTATTGCTGAATTTTTTAAAATAAGAACGAATTAATATAATTTAGTTTCGGTGAAGTCGATAAAACTATTTATTAGCAGCTAGATTATAGCTCCCAAAATACTGTACGACAAGAAAGACTTTAATGTTAAGGTTTAAAATATAAATATTGTAACAATGTAAGTGTCAGTTATCTCAAGCGCTAAGTACGAAATAGCGTTGTTTAAAATGAATTAAATCCACTAGAACGTTTTTTAAAAGTATAAAAGGATATAAATGTAAATTTTCACTGAATTAGCTTAGATTCTGGTATAATTTTACTTCGGTAAGTAGAATAATAATTAAAATATTCTTACCATGTTCACCATATAGAATTACTTAAGAAGCATACAATTCCGATTTTAAAAAATTCGGTAACCTCTGCACGCAAATGCAAGTGTAAGATTTTCTCAGGCGAATAATATTTAGTGATGAGGCTGCTTTTAAAAATTATAGTAAGGTTAATTGTTAAGCTGTTAAAAACCCGCGCTGTGTGAGGCAAATTAATTTACAAAATAAATGTTCAACTAATGTTTGGCATGGAATAATTGGAGACCATCTTATAGGTATCCATTTTTTTAATGATGTATTAATTGGAGTTGAGCACTTTCATTTCTTAGCAATGCAACTTTACCTTCTACTTAAGGATGCCGCAAGAATTGACATTTTCGCAGTAGCGAAAAACATATTTGAATCAATCGAAACCTGAATAGTGGATTGGTCGTTGAGTATCGTGTACAATTGCCAAATTTAACACTTTGTGACTTTTTTCTCTATATCGCGAATTATCACCTGCACCAGAAAATATGAAACAGTCAATTAGAGCTATATTCAATATCGTTAGAATCAAATTTAACAGGAGATTGCGGGCGTGTGTATTTGCTGACATTGTTTATGTTAACTTGATATTATTTAAATAAAAGTTACTCAAAAAGATTTGTTTGCTTGCATTGTGGCCGAGACTTCGGGTTGCGGAAAATCCCCAAGCTCCCTTGATTTTAACTGACACGGTCATTTCGAAATGTCTACTAGAATTTTGAGGAATTTGGAAGAATTCCACTATTAGTAGTGCTTTTTAACGTTTCAAATATCGCATTAAAACGGAACTCACAATATACTTTCTTATTTGAGAAGAATGTGTGTTTCTAAATTTTTCCATTAAAACATTTACCAGCGGAAATCATGTATGAACCCTTGTCCTTTCGGTGTACACTTAAGCACGCTTAGAAGATGCGTTAAATTTTTCATACATCTAAAGTTATTCGCAGTTAATTCGAAAACCATTTAATTCAGGTACGGTATTATATTATAAAAGGCGCATCCAGAAACTAGGAACCAATTGGGTGTTAAAAAGTATAGAAATACTTTGTATAGATGCCTTTGTTGTCAAAAGTAACCTATATATACACACTATTTTTCTACATAGTCTCCATAAATATTGAGATATTTTTACTACGGCGGCGTCAGTTTTTGTATTACTTCGTCGAAAAAACCTACCGCTAACCCATCTAGTCGTTTCTGCCAAACCTTTTTGTTTCTTGGTTATACCCAACACCCTGACTACCCAAAAATCTTTTTAGGTGAAGAAACAAATGAAAATCGCTTGGAGCTGGTGAATGCTCAAAAATTTTCCAAGAAAACTGCTAAAGTAATGCCTGTGTACGGATGACGGTATACGGCTGTGCGTTGTTGTGCAAGAGAATAACTTTTGCAGTCAGTAGCCAACACGGGTGATTCAAAATATCTCAACGCAATTTTTTTATAGTTTCACAATACGATTGTTATCACCTATTGCACGTTACAGTCGGTGGGATTTTAGACCTTAATGTCCATTTTAATTTGACACAGTAAAGTAAACCACTGTCTTTGATCCATAAAATTGAGACAACTGATATACAAGGGATTCAGTAATCAGCTATAAGTGACGCTATCACAATAGCGAGATCTGTGCGTATTTTATGCGCAAGCGGTTCCTAGTTCTTGAATGCTCCACGTACCAATAACTGTAACAAATTGTAGATTTATTAGTGAACGAAAATCATACACATTCTACCTCAAAAATTGAGATCTTATCTATCATATGGAGAAAATTTCACTCCACCTCCAACTATATTGTATATTAGTAAGTATTGGCTCAACATTGCATATTAAAATATTTTTTGCACTTACAGGACCAAAACTCCACATTTAGTCACTTTTAATCTGAATGGATTTTGCTTTAGTGCCAAGGGAATTAAAGTATTTTCAATCCCACGTACACAAAGTAAATACATGGCAATAACAAAAATTAACACGTCAAATTTAGGTATTACTGAAACCGTTGCTATAGAGTTTCCTACATGAAATTTAAACAACGTTTGCTGTGAAGCATACATTGATAAATGGAATGATCTGCTAACGTCGTTTTAATTTAAAATTTCTCAGAAGTACAAAAAGGAATGTGTATGCCTCAGTACTAAAGCGATTTTTAATCACTCCGGATTAAAAGAAGCACTTTAGTTCCTTGGTATATAACACACTGTTAGCAAATATAAGATAGTAATTTCTTTGTACACTCTCGATTATTTAAGATTTTCAATAAATCGTCCTATGTATCAGAAGCTATTCTGATTAAGTAAATAGTATTTAGAATAAAATTAGCCTAAAATTCGTGTTATAATTGAAAACTAATATAATATCTGAAAAACCACAGTTGAATGCTACCCAGCGGAAATTCAACATTTTGTAAAGGTGATGGTAATTTTGTTTTATAGAAATCTCTCATAGGAGTAATTTTTATATTATAATTGTTTTTCTAAAGTCATTAATAAGAGATGAATCAAACTTCAGCGTATTTTTGGTACACTGTGTATAACAAATAGTTGTGGCATAGTTTAAACTTAAATTACAAGTTGAGTTTGATTTCAATACTTTACAGAATATTGGAAGGGCCTTACATATAAAAATAAGTTATATCGCTATTTGGTGAAAAAGTATAAACATTTTGGTAATAGATGTGTAGATAAAGAAATGGAAGGAATAGAATATCTAGATGCTAGAATGATGCAGTTAACAGAAGACTTTCCTAACGAAAATAAGCACAAAAGATAGATAGATATGAATATTTTACGCCAAGTGATGAACTAATAATGGCATATGGCAACCTCTGAAGTTAAGCGAACTGAATCAACAGTTCTGATGATTTCAATACGTAGTTGGAGTGATGCATAAGATACTGAAGCCTTACTCCAGAGCAAACACTCCTCAAGGATTATTGTTAGTTATATATCTGTAATAAACCCCTATGTTAAAATTGTTTATATACTACAGTTATATGAGATCCCCATTTTCAAAGATGAGCTAGAACTCACTCTTCTTCAAAAAGGCGACAGTCACAACTTCAGGAATTTGAAAGTAAATTTCTGTAGTAAAACACATGCGAAATAATTCTATATGTAATTTAAAAGATAGCTATATAAGAAAATAATTAACGTTCCTATTGCTAATTTGCAGTAATTGTAGGTAGTTTTACTAAGAACCTCCCAAAAGCTCACAGTTAATATAGCTAAACTTGTATGCTAAACATGTGCCAAATGTGTGGCATTGGTAACTTGTTACGTTAGTAGACCTCCACAAAGCACGCGAAACTAAAGAAATTCAACGAATAACCAATATTTAGGTTTTGTTGAACAAAATTGTGGACGTTTTCGCAGAGTTAAACAAGAAACGTAAATATTAAGTTTATATATGACAAGTATTGAACCAACTTGGATAACTTGAATAATAATAAAACAATGTCTACATATGTCATGGCCAATTTTGGCACATCCCAATAATGATAAATAATAGTCAACGTTAGCGAATGGAACTGTACTAAAATTTTCGCTATAGTCAGAACTGAGAACACAGCATAATGAACAGAGTCATTGCAATTGCACGTTCTATTTTAATAATTTAATATGCAAAATCTAGAATCTAAGGAAATGAAGCTTACACATAAAAGAAGATGGCTGTTATGTCTGAATAAATGTATATTAATGTATGGTAAGTAGATATAATTATTTTAATTTAATTAAAATACTAATAAGAACTAGTCACACGTGTATATACGAGGCATGCTAGTAACTAGACCAATCAAGTTGGCTTTCAATGAGTCATCGCCTATCAACGATGCTATGTAGTTATTGTGTAAGGAACATCAACTATCAACAGCTATAATTTGGAATTGTTATTACAATTAGTGACTGAATTATTCAGGTGTCGTTTCGCCAAATACTATGTTCAACTGCTAATATACAGTTTTTAGTAAAACTTGGTAAAAGTGTTGCCAAAACTTATTGTAGGCTCAAAGGGGATTGTAAGTATAATTGTTATGTCAAGCGGGTGTTTTTGGATGGCGCAAAAGATTTACTGCTGGTGAAGGAGGACACCCTAAATCTGTGATAAATGATGCAAATATCGAAAAGGTCATGAATTTGTTGAGAACGTTATACATCTGTGGATAAGAATAATTGCTGGCTCCGAAGAAGACTTGAATTTCAAACTCCACCGACATTTTGAATAATGTTCGCGAAATTCAGGTTCTTAAATATAATTATGTGCAATAAACCATGGATATTTCAGTACGGGCCGAAAATTAAACAATAGCCCATAGTGTAAAATAATTCTGAATGGGCAAATTTAAGTTTAAAGTAATTCTTACTGTGCTTTTCATTGTTAAAGGGATTCTGTTAGTTTAATGACTTTCTGAAAGTAGAACAGGTAACCAGTACCATTATTTTGAGATTTTACAACTGAGGAAACAAATTTGCAAGAAGAGACCTAAGTTGTGGAAAAATAAATGGATAATACATCAGGATAATGCTCCTGTTCATAATGCTTTATCTGTCTGTGTAGCAGTTTTTGACTTTTAAGGACATTACTGCCCTTCAGCTCCCTCCATACTCACCTACTATTGCACCATGCGACTTCTTTTCACTTCCTAAGATAAAAAGCAAGCCTATGGCGCTCATTTGAAGAATAGAATAGCAGTAGGTCGTAAGGCACTTGATACTGTGGAACTACATCACTTACACCAAGATCAGATGATCAGGTAATGGTGTTTAGATATGCACAAGAGACTATTTTTAATGGAATGCCATGTAGTTATGTCTTTTTATATAATATAATTTTGTAATAAAATCAAGGTTTGCTCATTATTTAATTTCCATACTTCATATACATGTAAATATGTGCTTTGCTTTATTATGTGGACAGAACTACCAATATATTCATATGCCAATGACCTTTATATTTGAGCTGTACTGTATTCGCTTCTAGAACTCTCGCCAACGCCAAAATCCATTTTTAATTTACCACACACATGATATCACCAATGTGGGCAACTACTTGGTCAAGTAACATTGGCCATATTGTGCAGGAGCTCCTTTAGACAAACAGACAAAGAAGAAAATTATAAGTTAATTGTGATATAGAAACTAATAGAATAGAGAAGCCCGGCCTACCAAAGAATCGAATTTCTGAAAATGTTGAATATAGCATGCAATTAACATTACAATAATAGATGTTCGAATAAAATAAGCGTTAAAGCTTGAATTAGGGAAATAGTTGGAAAAGAGGAAACATGTGCGCCCAAAAGTGTTACTTTTTGTAAAAACCCTCTCTCACCGTAATTATTGAGTACGTAGCGATCACTTGGTCATCTATATGTTACATGTATAGTTTGTAATAAAAGTTTACTTATTAAAAGGCGATAACTTCGTGATTTTTTGAAAATATGTTTTTAACGAAGCTGCATTACAGCTCGCTTATTATCTGCTTAAGCGGCGCAAATCCTTGGGATAAATAAATAATAGTATCTAGACCCGCTATGACAAATGGTCCAATGGTCAATAAAATTCCAGGAATGTGAAGTGAGTTGCAATCTAATAAGTAAATTTAAATACAATAATTGGGTCGCGTGTTGGTCGTAGCGGGTCTAGACATATATAATTTCGTATAAAGGTGTCGTAAGACTCGCATTTCTTGGAATGTATACTGAGTGAGTAATGGCTATAGCTTCAAGGGAAGTAATTTTATATTGTACACAAAAATGTTATAATGGCTTCGCGATTCTTGTACCGCCTTGTTTATTTTTAGGAAATGTTCTATCTATTTTGTTTGATGGCACAATTTGATCATAGTCTAGAGTCAACGCTTCTACAAAATCTTCAACTAATTTTAGTAAAATTCCAAATTTGTGTTTAACCCTTATTAATTGAATGTAAAGTTACATAGAGAAAACTTACAAATTGTTATGAACCCTGAATAATTTAAGAACGCGATGCTTTTAGTGAAGTTTTGCAGAAAGTTGATAACATAGCTTACTTAGGCTTGATGGTTTGTACTGGCCAGGTTGTCTCCTTTGACTCCTTCACCTATTCAGTATTAATTCGACTAATTAACTAATCTTTTCTACCTTATAGGTCCTTTTACCACGGTACTACGCGAACTGAATGTTCTTATTTTTCATTCAAGTCAACATTCCATTTTATATTACTTATATTTATTGAATATATAGAAAAATAAGTCGTAGAGCGGAATTCAAAGCGTGGAACTTCTGAACACCGAGCAGACAGTCTAACCATCTGAACTACGTAGAATTCTTCTATATTTACACCAAATTTTATTACTCTAGCTTTTTGCTGGAAACATTCTGTATTAATGCTACGTAATTAACTTTCATTCAAAAGGCAATACAGTTTAAAGGTACAATTAAAACAAGAGCTCGGTTAAAAGAAATAGGTTATGACATGATTTAGTAGACTCATTAGAATGCTAACATATAACAAAGATAGAAAAATAGACTTTTGGAATAGATTGCGATGAACATACGCAGATAAATATTTCATGGTGTAAGACAATATCCAAATTTATATTTTTATAAATAAAGTTCAATAGTTGTTTTTGCTGGCCGTATTCTATGAAACGAAATTTCGGTTGGTTGCCTGTGTGATGTAAATATTTGAGGGTAACTACGTTTTCTAAATATTAACTAAAAACTAATAGTTACTTTATTTGAGATGATATAAATCTAGAATGATTTTTACACAAACAAGACCTTATATTAAATTTTGTTGGTACTACTGCCCAAATACACATTTATTTAAATCAATATCTTAAGAAAAACATTAAAACCCAATGGCCCAGAAAATAAGTGCTTTTTTGGTAATCCAATCTTGCAATTTGTAACAATTATAGTTTTTTTTATCAAAATCCCAAAATAGAAGTTGTTAATACCCTAACTTTCAAATGAAATAAATTTATTCGATAATATAATATGCTAGATAAAACGATTTATCTATTTCCTATAATTACGGCTGTATGCATTTATTGACTTAAACGAAGTAATTTAAAATTAAAGGTTAAAAGTGCTTTTTTAAATGTACTGAGTTAAAGAATTCAAACTGAGAATTATAGATGACACTATAAGATTCCAGAAAAGGAGTGTACTATTTTCGAAACTTTATTACATATGAATAAAACTCGCAAAAATAATACAGTATTATTCATTTAGATGGATACGTTTCAGTTTTTTGTTAGAACCATACATCTATAAAAGAGAAAAATTTAAATCGCCGTCATTTTAGAGCATGTTTTTACATATATCGGATTTTCTTAGATTCTATAGCATTGGAAATAGTTTTGAATGTCGATATGTGCTCTGAAACTCAATTTCATTAATTTAATTTAAAACTGACACAATATAAAGTTACCTAAAAATATAAGTTAACGTAAATCTCTGCTTGACAATCTTCGTCAACTGATTTATAGCATTGACAGAGATAAACTGGAAAGTTTTAGACTACAAAAAAACTGGAAACTGGGAGAAATTTCAATACTAATAACTATTTTGAATTTGTTATGCTTAGGAGGAGCAATGCTACAGGGTACTACATATGTACATTATAAATTACAAGTCTACAGTTTCTAAATTATTGAGAAAAATGAAGCGTTAACATCAAGAATCCATTTTTATTAGCTACAAAATTACTGCTACTCTGCTTAGAGGTAAGGTAGCTCCTTCTCTGAACAGTGGACGCCATATATGTACTTGTCGAACCTAATCACTAAAGAACCTTATATATATATATATATATATATATATATATATATATATATAT
>JAHWXV010302005.1:0-12954 GCA_024586415.1 Phrixothrix hirtus | reverse complement strand
TCAAATATGTACAAACGAATGTAAACACGCTCGAATGTTGCCGTAATGGTGGCTGTCGCTTGCCAACAGATGTAGGTATACAGTGTGCATGCGCAAGACATCGTCTGCAGCGCTGCAGCGGAGGAATTTCAAAACGGTGCTTACTTAAAAAACATGCCTCGTATATGTATATGTATAATTTAGAAGCATTCATTTGTCGACTGTTGTTAGTTCCCTTGATATCTTGGTGGTATAGCATTGGCGCGTAAAGCCAAAGGTCCTGGGATGGAACCCCAGTCAAGAGATAATTTTTTCTAAATATTTTTAAATATATTAATTTAAGAACAAAATAATTTTCCTTTATATATATATATATATATATATATATACATATATATCCTAAAACGCACACATTTGGTTGAAATGTGTTGATGATACTTCCATTGTTTAACACCGCGGGCTTTAATCACTAAAATTGATGATTATTTAAACAATTTTTGTTATAAATACTATTCACAATGCAAATTGGACCTAATGAATTAATTCCGTTCCTAAATGTCTTGTTATCTGCACACCAGATGGAGCGCTTGATAATTGTGTTTATCCCGCTTACACTGATAATTATCTTTAAGCTACTTCGCATTATCATCCCTTTTAAGAACGTTTTGGTGTCAATTCTCTTATACGCGCAGTGATTGCTATTTTTCAATTCAACGATCTTAAAATAGAACTAAAGTAATTAGCAAAAACTCTTCTCTATATTCAAAAAGTTAGTAATCTTCGAAGCAAAACCTTCAGAAGTAAACATCAAAAATGTTGCCTTCTTATTTTACAAGGCAACAATAATTAAATAACATAGATAAATATAATCGTAATTTATATCCCCTAAAGCATTCATTTAACAAGCAAAGGGTTTATTGAAGGTGCTTTTTTACGGGATTAAAGCTAACACACATCTAAATACAATGGATCAATCTGTGGTTCTATTCTTAAACACTCTTAAAATAAATTACATTTATGATCAAAAAAAGTTATTTACAAAGTTCTTTTAAAGATTCAAAATTAGCCTAATTAATTCTTTGAGTAAATCTCGTACATTAAATATCGACATCTAATTCGAGATAGCAACAACATTCTATTATTAAAATAGTTTAGAGCAGAAGAGAAATTTTAACTTCATAGATAACAATTGATGATAATGTGTTTTCCCACACTATCCGACGAATGCGCTTAAACACGGTATTAATTAAGCTGAACTTAAAATTAAAAGCAGTTAATTTTTTCAAAGAAATTGCCTGATATTATGGTTTAAATTAGATATTGACGGATTTTAGAAAAAAAATAGACAGTGCGTAAATTCTAATGTACACCAAATCGATCAGTTTTTAAGACAAATTACCAAAATGACCTCAGTGAACTTTATTCCATTGTTGACGATATTACTTTACAAATTAATACGGCAGTGAAGTTCTAAATATTTCGAAATTAATACCTACTATTTAATTTCGTAGATGGTGTACAAACCCTAAAATATATTATAAATTCATTGTACACATGTCTAATATGATATGCCGCCAGTAAAATGATTTGACCATGTCTGCCAGTCTGATAATACCATTGATACAAAAACTATTGTAGAATAGATACGGATGTGTATAAATTTAAATTACGCTGCAATAGATATCTAAGAATTATTTAAGGAACTTTAAATTCGATTCATCCATAATGAGTATTGATTATTAGATTATCTATTTTATGCCATCGAAATTGCAGCAAGAAACAGAAAATAACTAGGACGTAATAAACAAAACATTGGTCATAGGAAAATAATTAACTTTTTACGACGTTTTATAGTTGCAGGCGATTTCGTGCTGTTTTTACTAGTCGAGGTATTCGGAAACTATGGTAGGTACCGTAAAGCATTAATAACTTTAAACCCACCAGGTCAACTATTAAATAAATTCAGAACAGTAATTACCAATAATGTTAATCAAAAAATTAACAAAATCCGTACGTGAACTACGATGTCAACCATAAGATATCACGCCAAAGTTCAAGTTATAAACGAGCACTTCGCTTTGAATTGTTCTAGACAAAAACCACATACCCGTTTTGAAAACGTAAAGTTTATCGTTTTCGTAACATTTAAAATTCCAACAATAAATTATCGTTTTTTCCAACTTAAAATCCTATGTAAAATGAATACGGGGTTCGTATAAATAATGTTTCTTTACAATTCTATCACGAACGTAGCTTTACTAAATGTGACCGTGACAATATGTGTTTAAAAATTTTCTTACTAGTAATTCCATTTTTACAGAAACGTAATTACAACGAGCCACCATTGAGAAGTACATAACTATAAGATAGATGATTTAGGATCTCACTTAATTACTAGTATGTTATAATTTCAAAGATCAGCGAACTGGGACGATTTCTGCCTGGATAGGTAGGTATCCGCCCAACGGCTTAGGCTGTTTTATATACAAATTTAGGGACCACCTTTATGGCTATGCTCATTCTAATTCATGAGATATTCCATTGTTAGCGGGTAGTATGTTGAACATGGTGTAGTTCTTCAACCCCTTAATGTTTGCTCTTCAACAGTAATTGCTTTGAAGAACTGATTTTAGATGCCTCTCAAATCAAGAGAACCTAAAAAAAGAATGTGCGTCGGAGTAACAATTCTTTGCCCTCCTATGCACATTCGTAAATCATCCCCAACCTGTTCTCAGCTTCATGAACAATTTTATTTATGGCTTGGTTATTTGGGATATGCTAACCATCAAGACGTTAATCAAGTGATCAGCGTGATTCCGATTAAACGGCAATGTACCATTTAACAGAATGTTTATTAAAAACAAAAACTTAACTTTTATACACCTTTATAACCTAGATCTAATTTTTTCGCTGTGTATAGTTCTTTCATCGCGGTTACAAATAAATTTCGTATCTATTTTGAATTTCTATGCTTATTATAACCCAAAGTTCAGCTTAAATAAATGCTAGAAATTTTTCCTATTTTTATCCCTAATTATTTTCATATTACTTTTCTGCATTACGCAGATTTTTGTGGATTTCTTAAATAATTTATTATTGTTGCAATTTGCTATCTTGCTAAAATTGTGCGTTAACAAATTCCGTAACCTTGTATTTCATATTACTAAACATCAATGCAGCAATTTAACCTACATTGGTTCTGTTTGAAATAATCCTAAATTTAATTTCCAATTTACTAATTTTCTTACTATTTTAAAATATTTCAAATACCAATTCATTTTTCGTCCCTCTAGCTACTATTAAAGCATACCAGAGATGGTAGCGTCCTCCGATTAAGTTCTCAGCTTTTCCTCGAAATTACCCATGAAATTGTAATAATTAAAACATTCGCCATGCTCTAAGATGGTGACAGTGGTGCAGTAAAAAGGTATTCTGAATTTGATGGTATTTTACGTTCTACCGCCCGTTTAAAGCGTAACGTAGCATTTACAATAGAAAATTATGTAGCGCATACCAAAACAGTAATGCAAAAATATGTGATAAGAAATTGTTAAGAAATAGTTCTACTAACTAAGACTTAACAATTAAATAACCCTATAAGGTAATACACGATAAGGATATTTATGTTGTAATTAGAACAGGCAATAAGTTAGCAGATGAACATAAGAATTGAAGAAAAAAGCAATTACATCTTTTTTGGGGGAGGTGTACTGAAAATTCAACAATAAAGATTAATCACCCTGTACCGAAGATGAAATAATTGAGTATTACTACCTATTCAATTCCCTTATACCGAAAAATTGTTTCATATTGCAAAAAGTATTCTGTATGTGCGTAGAAATCCAATGTACTTTTAATTTCTAAATTTGGAAAATATTTAATACGAGTATTAGTAGATTTATATTAGGATAGAACGGAGTATCAAAGATAAACATGCGAATCGTTTTTATATAATTTTAAGGAAACGTGCGGTGTTATACCTGTAATACAAAATACGTACTTCTACAACAAATGAGAATAAAAATTTTGTTTAAGAACTTGATATAATTAATCGTTTTACTCTATCAAATGTGACCGTATCACACCCTCACACTTTATTGAAGCTAATTTGGTTAATTTATTTCATTATATATGTAGAAAGCTTGTCTTAACACCAACTAAAATAAATAAATGCTGTTATATAATTATAATATAAATCTAAAAATATGGATAAATTCTGTCAAAATAATATTTTCTTAACAAGTGTAAATATACCACCCCTTTTAGAAGAAATAAATTACTAAATTGGTCGTCTCTTGCAATCTAGAAATAGAAATCAAGCTCCACGGAAATTAAACAGCTTTACCGGAAAGAACTCCAAGGGCGTCCAAAGGAGGTTAAATAGTAATTACAGACTTCCGTAGCTTTTGTAACAGCTTGAAAATGAAGACAAGTATTAATAAATGTGGCAGTATTAATTAATAAAAATCAAGCACCACTAAGCACGGTAGTCTATTCCCGCTATCTATAAAATGCTTTTTTTCTGACATTTGATCTTATAAATTTTACTATTTTAATTAGTGTATAAAAGTGTTTCCCACTAACGTATGTATATATCTTCAAAGACGTATTTTTAACCTTTTAGTATTAACGCACCAATGTCTTGCATAACCAATTTTGTTCATAATTTTAGAACCTTAAACTTTAGTTTTGCGTTTTATTAAATTGCACCTCAGAATATTGATTAATCTTTGTAATAACACTAGTTTTAAGACAGCAGTAAGCATGGGTAATTTAAATTTGTATAAAATTGCAACAACTTCGTTAACGTTGACTTCATACAAAACTAACTGAAACCTGTTTTTTAACTTAGTTGAATTTTACTGTCAATTTTAAAACTGTGTGGCTCCTGGATTATTTTATTTTTACAAATTGTGAATTTAATTTCCACTAGGATTTTATTAGTCAAAACATTTTGTGCAACCGGTGCTGTGATGCAATTATGAAGCATTTTAGTATCTGTACTGCTTTGAAGCAATTGTACAACTCTTGTTCACAAATGAGGAATAGAGATTTCGTTGCTTAGTATGACTGTAATTGAGTAAACGGGTTGCCTAGATTCTATAACTTAACCTTCATATATAACAACATTATTATCATTTAGTTGTACAATTTCGTTAACAAGATGTAGAAGACATAATGTATACAATTGATGTATATCATAAACAGCACTTCCTGCAGTCAGACCGTAATTTAAGAACAAGTGCCGATGATTTAGTGCTAGCTTAACTCTCGTGTTTCTAATTTTACCAATGAATAGTTACTCATTATACAAGTTTAACAGAAAATAGCGTAACGATTGGATTTATTGCGAAACCGTTAGAATTAGTTTTGTGGTTTATGTTACATTGTTTTTTTTACAATTCTCATCTTTTGCAATTTTTCGATTTAATCAGCAAATTTCATGAAATTGGCAGTGGCTTTTAATTTTTAATACCTTCTTTGAAATTTAAAGAAAATTCTACGAATGACAGTGAAACGAAGAACTAATAATGTTTGTAAATTCTAACATTTTGCTAGTTACTTTTAATCATACTTCTTTACCTACCTGCCTATTAAGGCTGTTACTTACTGAAGGCTTACATTAGTTATCAGACCTATTAGAATATACGTCTACTCTCTAATTTTATTTGCTTTGAACAATATTGCCTTCTAGATAATGTTGAATTTCAAGTTTAAGTTTACCACAAATCGTAATTTATAATTGAATACTTTATTTTATCGAAATAAAAAGCGGCGGAACCTTTAGAAACTACCATTACAAACTGCAGTAAAGAAATCACTGTTGTTTTTTATTATTATAGAGATATTCGTCAATTTCAGAATTATTAAGTTGTTAGTTAACACTCACTGATTAAGGACGCGGTAATTATCGAAAGGAATGCAAAGAATACCATTTGTGTATATCAAAATTGTGCCGGTATAATTATTAATAAATGAGTAATTTACAACGTTATCTACATTTTCAAAACCAAATAAAATAGTAAAATTGCCAATGCGGTAGTTCCTTAGCATTGCCCACAAATCAACAAAAATTTATTTGTAAAGATTGAACAAAAAGCAATAACTACTACTAAAGGAATTTGCGTCAAATTTGAAATTCAATCGTTTACCAATTTTTATAATATAGAACCTTTTCAAAAGTAATCTTTCTTTATAATTAATCCAAAAATCTAAAATTTTAAAGTTATTGAAATCAATTTTATGACCTTATTCATTAGAATGAATTGCCAAAGTGTAGAGTGCGTCATTAAGCTTGCAATAGTTTCTATACAAAGACATTCGAATCTTAAACCACGGATACGTTTGTACAACATAACTAAGATCATAAGATAAACAATTAGTTTTTTCAATAATGTCCCTTTTAAATAATGCTGACTTTTAAATTGGTGAATAAATTACCAACATTATTATCAAAATAAAAAGCAATTTTCAAATTGTCAATCGTATTAAAAACTTTTTTAATTTCGTAACACACTTCAAGAATATAAGGCTTGTTTTATAAATTATACTCTTTGATCCATAATAATCTTGATTTTTTGAACAATATTCTTAAAAATTAATTGGTGAACAAAGTTCGTAGAATAATCGTTGTTAACTACAATTTTGATCAGTTTATACAAATTATGAGCGATTAAAGAAGGATCAATGATTTTAATAATTCTCTTCCTTAAACCTGAAATGAGACTTTCTTAAACACCAAGAAATAGTTGATATACAGGTAAAGCATATTGTGCCCTCATACTTAGGTTAGCCTCGGTAAACTCCGAATTGCCAAAGCACTTTAGGGAAAGTTTGAAATTATTCTATAGTTCCGAGTTTGCCTGGTACGTAATACGGCAATCTTAGGTTTTCCATATGTGTAGAAGGCAAACTCCGAAATATTATTGCGTCTAAGAATAAAACCGGTCACACAGAGTATTACCATGTTCTAATCTGCAAGTTATTGTAGTGTAGTATAGTGTGCGTGTTTGTTCATTTTGCTATAATTATTTACTATGAGTGAAAATAGAGTTATCGATCTCGCTAACGAAATGGCAGGTGATGGTCAAATGAGAGTTAAATTTATGAAGAAATTAGAAGGTGTCAAGAAAGCATAAATTCGTTTTACATTAAATCACAGAAAAAATACGAAGAAATGATTAAAGAAGTGGAAGATGCAAAGAAAGCGACTAAGAAATCAACAGTGCAATGTCGTCGTCTTAGACGTTACGATGTACTACGTGTTGAGGATGTTCCTTTAACTGAGCAAACGATAAAAGTAAAGTATTTAGTTTCGAATGAAGAATTGTTTGACGTAATTCACAGTGTGTATAGGGAATGTGATCATGCTGGAAGAGATATTATGATTAAAGTATTAGCCTAGAAATTTGCTAGCGTTACTGGTGAGTGTATAAAATTCTATTTAGAACTTTGTGAATCCTGCCACAAGAAAAGGAAGCAGTCTAAAAAGGGAATAACTGTAAAACCTTAACTATTTAGAGAAGTAAATTCGCGAGGACGGGTTGACGTCATTGACATGCAAATCTGTCGCGACGGAGATTTTAAATATATCCTCATTTATCAGGATCATCTTTCAAAATATCTTATTCTGTGGCTGTTAAAAATAAAAACAGCAGAACAGGTAGCATTTTAATAGATATTTTTTTGCATATTCGGGGTTCCATCAGTATTACAGTCTGATAACGGACATGAATTTGCAAATAGAATTATTCAGGGTAAACCGAGGCATTCTGAAAGTCAGGGAAGCATTGAGCGGTCGAACAAGGATGTTCAGAATATATAGTTTTCCTGGATGGAGGATAATAAAGGATAATAAGGGTTTATGCTTCAGTCAACTTCAGCAAAATAGTGCGTATCATAGCGGAATACGGCAAACCCCATTTGAAGCAATGTTCGGTAAGCGATACCTACTATTCAAGGTCATAAAGCTAAATTGTTCTTGCTTATTTTTAGGAAGGAAAGCTCACATGGGAATTCAATCTTTGCCGGATTCGATTAAATCTGCATTGAAAACGGAAGAACATTTGGAAGAAGCAATTTCTACAGTGAACACCAATAATCGTGAAGATACTCTTAACTCCAAAACTGCTAAAATTAAAACGACAAAAGAAAGTGGTCCGTAACAGAAGTTGTAGAGAAAATATTCACGTCAATTGCGGTCGGAATTGTACCACAGATGAAGTTGAGGGAGCAATAATTCTCTATCTTCGCTATGCTCAAAGAAACACAATGACCACAGATAGAGAAACTGCTTATAAGGGATTAAAAGTTCAAGCGGAAAAAATGAAACAACTATCAAAACAAAGTTTGCGGAGATTCAGGTAGACGAATCCGTTACAGTGCCAGTTCGAAGCTTAGATAGAAGCAAAGCAGATGCTCCTAATATTGCTGGACTTATAATAGAAAAGACAGATGATGGTTTCTACATAGTAGGTACCAGGCAAATTAAATCATCAACAAATTTAGCAAAGATATACAAAATAAAATCAAATTTGTATAAACAAAGTGAAAGTAAATCATTAAGCACAATCTGGGCCAAGGTTGGACTTAATGGAGAGCCCATTGGAGTTTCTAATATTTGCAAATAATTTTTTTAGAAAAGACAAATTTAACTAATTCTGAAAAATCTTTTAAGCTAAAGTTACATTAAAGTTTAGCGAAATTCCACTTTTGTTTAATAATTATTAAAATTACGTCTAAAGGTATATCAGTAAAAAGAGAAACAATGTCTAATGAAAAAGGAACGTGATTTTTAGATAATGTCATTGAGTTTTTAATATTAAAGTTAATTATATCACCACCGAGAAATTTTCAAAGTTTTAGCCAACCAATTTGGCGTGGAACCCATTATGTGTTGCAGTTGTCAATTGTAATTTCTTTCATTTCAATGAGACAATTCCTGCATTTTCTTAAATTTTTGAGTGATATGAAGTATTTCAATTTGTTACTATATTGTTTTGAAAGGAAATTGATATTTACGTTGATTTATTACCTTTAAAAATTCGCACAGGTAAGTTAAATTACTTTCTCTTGCTAATTTTTCGTCTCTTCGGCAGGTTTTATTGGGTTTCGGTATTAGATGATTAGTAAAAATAGTAATTGGCAAGTCCTAAGGACGCAAAAATTCATAAAGCAACCGTTATCGGAAACTTTTTTTTAAGAAATCGTTTGCGGCGTTGTGAAGGTTAGACTGGATCGACCTGCAAAAGTCCAATAAGCACAAATTAAGGCATGGTAAATGAGATAAGTGCAACAAACTAGGACTATTAATTAAGTAACGTATATTATCATGAAGTAGAAACTTCTTGCTACTTGAAGTATAGGATCTTTTGATAAGGGTTATGTTACATTAAAGTTTGATATAAGTAACATTATTCTAAATAAACCTTCATAAATCGCCATTTTATGATGCATTATTTATGTATTTTTTCTTAAACCTGCGATTAAACGAATCATTGTTTAGGCACAACTTGTCTGTTACTAAATTCACACAAATGTGAACTAGATTATTTTTCAAAGCTACGAAGAGGACAGAATTTTATGGTTCCTTGAACTACGGTTATGCTAGGCACCGATTGATATCGTCTTGAATAATTTCTTATGACAAAGAAACTTTTCTGTTACAAATTAAAATTTTTATTTTAATTGAATAAACTTTAATTTAAATTTTTAAATTAATTGAGAAAAATTAGGTTGAAAAATCTAAAAACATTAATGCTGACTATAACATGGCGAAACGAATTTCATTTTTAGTTTGATAAAATGCGTGCTTTACTGTACTGCCCGACAGATTTTTATGAAATTAAAAACTTTGGAATTACGGAACTATGTAACTACGAATTTTTAGAAAAACACGTGAACATACAGCATCTATAATTCAACGGTTTTTGATTAATATCAAGAAACATATCGAGCAAAATTTACGGACAACAAATTACACAGCTTTTTTTATTCTTAATTTTTTCAAAAACCTGTCTGCAAATTTCTATCAAATTGACAAGCAATCCATTTCGCCATCTTTATAGTTCAGCATGAATTTTTTCTGATTTTTTGATGATTTGACCTTTTTGTTCTTTATGATTCGTAGTCTAAAATATAAATTATTATATTGAATTTTCCCATTTCATTATGTTAAAGCAAAGTTAATTTAGGGTTTAGACTTGTTAAGCTTCGATACTGTGAACTTAGTTGAATCTGCAGGTGTAGCTCATCTAATTCCTGCAGCATTTAACAGTCTCTCTTACATTTTAAAATAAAAATAATTACAAAGATGATTTAATACGTTAAGCGTTGCATTTGAAGAGGATTTCCACTCGAGCGTGTAGGGACTTCTCGGTACCTGTGGTAAAGTGGCTGGCATCTGTCCAGAAGTCGTGGGTTTGATACCCGCCGGAGCGAAATTTTTCTAACAATGCAACTATTCAAAATATGATTATCTCATACTCCTTCGCATTTAGAGTTTCTGTCTACAATTAAGCAGTTTGGACCGTATAATTTAATTTATACACGCCATTTCAATATAATAATTTATACTGAATTTTCTCATTACTTGGCTATGATTATGCTTACTTAAGTATTCACTCGAAAAATAATAATTTGGGACACGCGACACCAATAATTCAAGTGTGGGCGACAAAATAATGTATAAAATTAATCGACCGTAGTGGAATGCGTAAGAATTTTTAACCGTGCAATTTAAATGTCATTTGTTATTTAATCCCTTAGGGTCCTATATTGGTTAAATCATCTATAGTGATATAATGAATAATAATCTGGTGTGAAACAACGCACAACTTTCTCTTACTCACATAGATATGGAAATAGTATTCACAAATGATTAAATTATTATTTACGTTTATTTTGGAAATGATAATTATAACAGATACCCATCCAAATTACCGGACACGCAAAAATTTTCAAAAGTTTCAAAAAAATTGTTAAAAACGTTTTTGAGAAAATTGAAAAAACTTCAAAATCGCAAGAATAAAGGGGCACTTCCGGTTATTAAATTTTAACTAAATTCTAGGGTGCTCATGCGCAGAAGATAGGAAACCTACATATAGATTTTGAAAATAATCGTTTAAGCCAATTTCGAGAAAATCTCGAAAAACCAAAAAATGACAAGGATAAAATGGTACTTCCGGTTATTAGATTTTAACTGAATTCTTCACATCT
Organism: Phrixothrix hirtus; assembly: GCA_024586415.1. Classification (NCBI taxonomy): domain Eukaryota; kingdom Metazoa; phylum Arthropoda; class Insecta; order Coleoptera; family Phengodidae; genus Phrixothrix; species Phrixothrix hirtus. Next base: position 1,758 of record JAHWXV010302005.1, on the reverse strand, counting down.
TATGTACAGAACATAAAAAACTTAAATGTAAAATTTTTAAAAAATCGTTATAGCCGATTTAGAGAAAATCTCAAAAACCCAAAAAATAACAAGAGTAAAGTGGCACTTGCGCTTATTAGATTCTAATGAAATTGTTGCAGTCGTATGCTAGAATGGATATAAATTTGAATATAAAATTTTTTTATCTACGATTTTTGGTTTTCGAGCTATCCTGGCCACAGACACACACACGCACGCACGCACGCACGCACGCACACCACGCACGCACGCACGCCCGCACGCCCGCACGCCCGCACGCCCGCACACACGCATGCAGGCACGCACGCACGCACGCACGCCCGCACACACGTACGCAGGCACGCACGCACGCACCCACACACACACACACACACACACACACACACACACACACACACACACACACACGCGCGCACACACACATACACACACCTCAAAACGTGTATTTCCACTAAAATTTTGACATCGAAAATTTTGAACGAAAACAATTCTTTCTCTATACTATATTTCATATAGGTAAGAGAAAGTAAAAATGTAACACAAAAATAAGGTTGGATAGATTTTTCCTTTATACATAATATATGCAATACAAAGATGCACGAAACAAGATGCCCCAAAAAATTTTTTGACAATGAAATGTTGCTCTGCATAGCTTTAATGTAAGATTCTTCATAAAATGAACTTTATGCTTCATTATGAAAAATAATACAGTTTTGAATTTTAGTTGGGGTAGTAGTTTTGGACCAAACAGTTTCAGTATCAGTGAAAGTTCTTAATTTAGATATCAAATAGCGAAAGGGTGTGTTTGCTTAGAAATAAGCTGTACCTCACAAACGGAAGATTAAGCTGTTAAAAAATTTCATATTATCCGATATAAATCTGCCAGGTTTCATCAAAATCTAAATTTCCGAGTTGTTGGATTTCCATGTAAATATCTTCGATAGGTTACGTAAATGGAGAGGTGTCTCTGCATTAAAAGTATATTCTAACCGTTCGCATTAACTAAGAAAATGCATGCTATTTGTGTTTGAAAAACGGAATGGATGAAGTTATAATCCCGTAAGATGAAGTCAAATCGATATAAAAGCGAAGGAAGCTCACTAATCACAAATCTGTGATGTCATAGACTTTATACATGGCTACAAATCTTTTAGACTATACTTGTGTGTGTATGCAAAGAGTATATCAAAGATTTAGTAACTTTACTAATTCGATTATTTATTGTAAATAAACAACTAAATAAATCTTGGCATTTAAAACTTTATTTTTTAAATTATGGTCATAAATAAAAAATATATTTTATATAACAGCAACATTTTGATATATATTTTCTATCATTTAAGGTATATAACACCAGTTTAGTGAGCTATAAAAGAGTCAATAAACCAAATTAAGTTTTTTAAAATGGCAGATGCGCTACAGATTGATGTATATCAGTAAACAAGATTTAAAGCGGTACTAGATCGTCAAATTGAAAACTAAAGCTAAGAAAAATATATTACTTTTAAACTCCTGATATTAGCCTCTTGAGGATTGCGATAACAAAGCTGGAGGAAACTTTAATATAACAGCTTTTAAGTGTTTGCCGTTTTTTTAGTATTCTATGCCTTTTTTAGATTCTATTTTAATATAATCAGTACTTTTTTTTTAGGTAAAATTAACAATTAATTGTTAATTATTTAGAAAGAATGACTGGTGTTTTCGAATAATTGTAGAATGTAGGGATATACCAGTCAAGTA
>JAHWXV010301991.1:0-11181 GCA_024586415.1 Phrixothrix hirtus | reverse complement strand
AAATTTATTATTTTCTACGGCGTTATACCTACTTATGTTTCGCCTTTAACATATACAGGGTGCCCCGTAAGTATATCTACTTCTTTTCAGGTCTTGTTTAACAAGTTACCTATACTTTTGAAGGCGTGGCGCTCAAGAGCGTTTCTTTGCTATCTCTGCGATCTATTATTGCTGATAAACTTCGTTATCTTAAGTTAATTCAACCGCTCACCACCTTCTCTCTTTTACCACGTGAGGTACCCTTCGTTTCCTTTCCTATTCTTTTCTCCTTATGCAAAATCATTCTAGGACGAAGCTAGCTTACGTCGCATAGTTATTTCTATTTGTAATTGCAGACTACAAGCAAAAATGTAAATTCGCTAGAGATCGCGGACCGTTAATTAATCCTCTCAGTGTGGATGTGTGGATGGCGTCGTACCCGCTAATCTTCTCTACTTATTACAAAATTGATTATGGTTCTTTGAAATACCTAACTTATGATGAGTTGAATCCCATATTAGGAACAATTATACTGACTGCAGCTCTAAAAGACAATCACTTGTCAGCAAAAGTTTTGGTTGATTTAAACATTTCTGGTAGTAGGTGCAGAGCAAAATTTTCAGAAAGAAGATATTCGTTTCTTTTAGATTGCTTAAGGTTTGATGATAAGGGAACGAGAGAAACACGAAGAGAAACAGATAAGTTAACTGCTGTACGCCATGTATGGGAACTTCTAATTGAAAATTGTAAACGAAGCTATAAATCTAGATCTTACGTTACCATCGTTGAGCAACTAATGTGGTCTCGTAGAAGGTCTCCTTTCAAGATGTACATTCCGTCGAAACCCAACAAATATGGAATAAAGGTAGTAATGATGTGCGACAGTAGTACTAAATATCTGATAAACGCAACACCTAATTTAGGAAAAGGTACTGTGCCAAGAGGTGTAGTAACTGCAGATTATTTTGTAAATAAACTCACTGAAACTATTAAGAATAGTAACAGAAATAGTACAATGGATTATTGTTTCGTGAGTGCACCACTTGTAGAGAAAATGTTGAAGGAAGACAAACTGATAGTAGTGGGCACAATAAAAAAAAATAAAAGAGAGTTTCCTCAACTATTTTCGGATGTGAAATGCAAAGAATGAAAAACTGGTTCCAGTTTATTTCTTTTTCATGAAGGTGTTACAGCAGTCTCATACAAAGTGAAGGACAATAAACTTATAACATTAATATCAATTGTGCATTCCTATCCCACAATCAACCAGTCATCGAACAAACCGGAAATAGTCATGACATATAACTCTACAAAGGGCGACGTGGACTCTTTTGACCAGTTATGTAGTTACATTTTTATAACATGATCAATATTGCAAGTATTAATGCATATGTAATCTATACGCTTAATTTTTATAGAGATTGACGTGGAAATGAAAAACCTTTGTCACGGCTGCACTTTATGTTGATGCTTCACCAGCAGTTGTACGAAAAATGGAAACGAGAGCGTCTTAGCAGTCCTAACCTATCAAATTATCTAAAAGCGTTAATAAAAAGAGCTTTAGTGGAGGGGAACCAGATCGTAGAAACTATGCCAAGTCAGCAAGGAAGTCGGAAGTATTGTAACTTTTGTGACTACAGAAAAAAACAAATGACAACAACGTATTGTGCATGCAGATAGGCTATCTGTCGAGAATACCAAAAAAAGTCTTGTCCTGATTGCGTCTAGAAGAAAACCATAGTTCTTTTTTAACCTTTTAATTATAGCTATGCTTTGTGAAGTTGTGTTTCGCTTTGTTTTTAATTTTTATAACTGTTATAACGATTTAAAACTAACACTATTCGATATTTTTGGACTTTTTGTAAAGTTAAATTAAAATCATAGTAATTTGTAACAGTATTTATTCAAGAGTTAACTTTTTACTCTAAACAAAACAAATAAATTTTTTAAAAACAGTAGAATGCTATTTAGTCTATTTTTCTTGCACAATTCTTTCTATTTTAAACTAAATTAAGCAGTCTAAAATAATAAAACAAAAAACTTGTATAAAAGCCCAATGATAAGAAAAATCTTACTAGAAACGACAATCAATAATATGTACGTAAATTTTACGTATCTCTAGTGATAGTAAAATATGTATCTACGTTAGTGTTCTAGGGTTAAAGCACCGCATTTCACTGTTACTTCAAAAATAATTACATTGTTATGAATTTAAATAGCTTAAAAATATGCATATCAAAATTACTGGAATAATTTTATCACTCCCGGTACTTGTGAAAAACAATGAAATAGTCATAGCTTACAGGTGTCAATTTTAATTCAAGTCTGAAGTCGATGTACTTCGTGACTATCCTTTTATTTTATTGATACAATACATTAAATTAATTAGAAATTATCTTATGGTAAGAAACGCTTTGGCGCCGTTGCATTATTACGAATAACTGACAATTGCATTTGCTAATTGCTTTACTATAGTTATTGACGTTTTTGTAGAAACAACTCACATTTAAATGAGACGCAACGTATTGAAATTAAGCGATTTATGGTTATAGGAATAGTTAAAGAATAACTAGTGTACCAAGGTTTTACTCAGTTGTATTCAAATACTGCTGTTTCCCAAGGATCAGTCTTAGTGCTAATTAGAGAGATCGGCACCGGTAAAAGTGTCCACAAAGCTGGCAGATTCAAAATAGCAAAAAGCGAAGATAGAGTATTGGACATACTATCGCATGTGCAAGAAACGCCAAAGGTTTCGGTGAGTGAACTAGTATCAAATTTGGGAATGAGCCATACATCGAGTTTTAAAATAGAAAAACTCAATCTTGATAACTTTTAATTAATTCACGAATTTTGCGAACACATAATAGAATGGTGTAATGTAGCCGACCATTTCTTTTTTAGCATTCTGCTTTCCTATGAAGCAATATTTATGCTGAATGGCATAATAAATCGACACAATTCTCGGTATTGGTCGAATTAGAATCTATACTGGAAAGAAGTAGGGCACACGCAGTTTCCATGTGAAGATCAATGTTTGGGTAGGTCATATGGGCAGACATATTATAGGACCCTATTTTCTTGATTTATGCTTAACTACTGATAGACACCTTCAGCTGCTTCAAAACTATGTGGTGCCGGCAATTATGGCAATATACCCAGTGAAAACTGAGGTATTAATAATAGAGTTCTATTTTCAGAAGACGATGTATTTCTAGACTTTGAAGTACACGTTAGAGAATACTTGAGTTATTGTTTTCCATATAGATGGACCGATATAAGAGGACATGTTGCGTGGCCTGCCCCGTCTCCTGGTCTGTCATCCGTAGATTGTTTCTTGTGGGTTTACGAATAAAAAAAGTATACAAAGAAAGACCACATAATTTAGATGATTTAAAAGCACGAATAACTGCTTAAACGCGCAGAATATCCGAACACATGTTGCTAACTACAGTAATAAATTTTACTAACCGGCTATATTACATTTTGATGCTTTAATCTTGTCGATCTTTCATCTAAATTGCTTTTATATTGTATTCAATTTTTAAAATAATTGTGGCAAAATGCTATTTATAAAATAAGCAACTATAGATACACTGGAAAGCTTTGTTATTACCCGGGAAAGGAATTTACTCACTTGTAGTGTTATGCCACAATTGTATCACTGAATAGAGAAAACACGTTCTTTTCAAAAATGATTAGAAAATATGCGGCTACGATTAAATATTTTTTTGGCTACCATATTAACCAAAAAATGACAACATGAGAAATCAAAAAAGTCATATCATACATTGAAATAAACTATAAATCTATTACATTCAAAGCTTTTTTGTACTTCTTCAAATTAGAAATGTAGAGCTATTATTTGATACTTTTGTTACACTATATATAAGCGCATGTTAAAGAAAAAGATCTGATAGGCATACGTAAGCTAGGGACACGAAAGCGATATTACACTGCTTTAAAATGTAGTAATAGTTGTTTGCTAAACATTTGCGACATCCAGATACAAATGACAGATCTCGGTTCTATAAAAACTGTTAAAAGAGCACGTTGTTGACTCCAGAAAATCATGGCGATGTTTCCGTGCTAATTGAGCGTGTTTGAATTTTTTCGCCGTTGGTAAAGATGAATTAGGTCACAGGATGGATTGATATGTGCATGAAAAATAGCCTATCGCTCTCGATGAAATCCTAAAATGTACATATAAATGCTATTCTTTTGGTTGAGTATGCATCAATTCATATTTTACTGATTTATTTTGCAGACAGTGTACGATAGTTCAGTCTTTCAAGCAAAATTTTGAAAACTGTACTCCGTTAAGGTAACTAAAAATTATTTTGAAGATTTTTACATTTACAGGTTCGACAATGAGTTTAAAAAGGGCCATGCATATAGCACATAGCGTGGCCTTTCTTCGCCACTACCGCAGGCTCATAGATTTTACCAAGTTCACGGTGAATTTTGGCAGCATAACTACATTTTGCAATAAGAAATCGAAACAAGCTTCGGCTTTCACAATTTGCGTAATCTTTTATTCTCGAAATAATCATTAAGCACTATGACAGGAACGCGAACAGCTTAGAGATAATAACTGGATGAAGTAACTAAGTAAGCGCAATCCATTCCCGTATTCGTATTCGTATTTAATTTGTGTCGCCCCTTTCTTTTATCGCATCCCTTGCACGTAAAATTCTATAATATATTCAATACGGTGTCATAAATATAATCATTTAATTCTATAAGGACCCTCTATCATTAAAATTAATTGACCTGGGAATATTGATTTTACACCCGCTTGTATTATAATTGTATTAATACTGTAAATATTAACATACATACACATATAACGAGAGGTTGGAACAGTTTGTATTCTGTAAGTTAAAATGGACATGCTTATACTACAATGTTTACATTTTGTTGTTATCAATAATAACATTACTTCATAATTAAGAATAAACGAGTAAAGCAGACACCAGTGGATTTTTATTATTTATGAACTGAAGGATAAATCTTTTAATAGAAAATTTTTAGACAAAACTTATTTAACTCATATTGTAGGGTACTTTTTTTCTAAAAATGTTTATCAAATCTAATCACTTAGCTTTAAAATTCTCCCAAATTGTATCTTCTAAAAATAATTAGTTATATAACTATATCTACATTTTTCCTGTTCAAATTAATAAGAATTGATTTTAAAAAATTTCCATCTAAAAACGCGAGTGCCAACCGTAACAATATAGTATTTACGAGAGTCATGAGGTAACATTAAATTCTGTTAAGATTAACGTAAGAAATGAACAAGAAACGCATTTAAAATTATTTTAATAAATCTATAATTACAATCAAGAAGTATCTAAGCCCAAAAGTGGTATTGGTAAACTTACAGTGATATGACTACGTATACTATAGCATGTTAATCACATGTGAAGTTGCACCAATTTTTATTACTGATTACATTAAGCGAGTTCACTGTAAGCGAGGTCAACGGTATATAAGTAAAAAAATGTTTTCGTTACTTTACCGAAAGCTGAAAAATTCATTGAATATAGTGAAGTTCAAAACAAAGGAATCCCAATCGCTTTTTGAATAACAATATTATACATCAAACAATGTAATGATGTAGACATCAAATAAAACGGGTCTAACTTAACTTAATAACTCGTAGCACATTCATAAAAAGAAATACTTAAATCAAATAATTTAATACTCTTAAATTTATTTGTTATTTCCAAATATTATTTATTTTAAATGAATATATATGTATTCAATTTAATCTAGATGCTTCCTTGATACTAAAAGCATATCTATTTTAAATATATTTTTAAATCTAAGTATATTTTTTGGTTTAAAAGGATTGATATATTAAAACTGAAAATGATCTATTTTACTTTTATACAAATCATTTATTTGATCCATTAATTGTTATTATTCTGAATAAAATAAATTATTCAATTTAGTGCTTGGACAAGTGTTTTAAAAGAACGATCGTCTAAATTCAAACATTTATTTTTGAAGTAATAATGTTTATATTGGAATAGTAATAACATATTAAAAAATATTAGTTCAAACCTTAAATTCTTGAAATAAACCAAATCTGTTTATCTGTAAATACAAGATATTTGGCTGTGGGAAACGTTGGCGTTGTAGGGAACTCGTGGCAACTACCTACATACTTAAAGTATACATTGGTTTGTGAAAATTATGGAAAATCTATAAAGTGTGCGCGTGCGTGTGTGGGCGCGTGCGTGCGCGCGTGCCTGCGTACGTGAGTGCGCGCGAGTGTGTGCGTGCATGCATGTGGGTGCGCGAGTGAGGGAGTGGGCGCGGGCGTACGTGCATGCGTTCGTGCAAGCGTACTTGCGTGCGTGCATGCGTGCGCGCGCACGCCTGGGGGCGTGGTTGAATGGTTGCGTGCGTGCGTGCGTGTGTGCCTGCGTGTGTGCACTAGCGCACGGGTGCGTGTGTGCGCGTGTGCGTGCGCGTGTTCGCGTGTGCGCGTGTGGGGATGTGCGCGTGTGCACGTGTACGCATGTGCGCGTGTGCGCATGTGAGCGTGTGCGTGTATGCGCGTGGTTGTATGCGTGCTTGCGTGCGTACGTGCGTGTATGCGTGCGTGCATGTATGCGTGCGTGCATGCGTGCATGCATGCACGCGTGCATGCGTGCGTGCATGTGAGTGTGTAGGCGTGTGTGCGTGTGCGGGTGTGCGCGTGTGCGGGTGCGTGCTGGTGTGCATGCGTGCGTGCGTGCGTGCGTGCGATCATGCGTGTGTGTGTTTCAGATAGAAGCTTCTGAAATACCTGTTAATTTGTTTTGAAGAACCAAATGCCTTATTTCATAGATAATATTTATTTCAATTGAGTTATTATTGCATTTTACTGAAATAATATAAATATTAGCCTTAAGAATGCATTATATTAATTAAAGAATTTTAATTTTTAATAAAAATTGGGTTTAGTTTGAAATAAGATCCAATCGTTTTACTGGTAACTTAATATTTACTTATATAAAAGAATTAAAATTTTCAGGGAAATAGTTTATTATTCCGATAAAGGATGTTTTAATTTTGACAAAAATAAAATTTGTTTAATACAAATATATTACATACATATATTTTGCAAATAATCAGCTGCTTGGATTAAAGAATATCATTCAGACGTTAAAACATTATATTCTTGAGTAAACTGCGCATTTCAAATAGTTGAAATGTCACAGCCAAAAAAATATATCTTTCAGTATATACAAATATATTATTTATTTGTTAGAATGCATATATATTTATTTTAAAACTTTCTTTTTATGAGTGTAGATAAGCTGTCAAAAATGTTTCATATAGTAAAACAACGAGCAAAAATAATATTTGGAACATATACACCTAGATCCATTAAAACCTGATTCGAGTAAAGAAACCAGAAAAACGGTGAAGCAAAAAGAAATCGACTTAGTTCTTGTAACATGAAATTTTAATTTGCGTATCGGACAAGACCACCCTATAAATTTTCATATTTTATCCGTTTAATACACCTTGAAATATCTATGAGTATATTAAGTTATATCAAAATTCTGTGTATTTTTCCTACAGTCATCGTATGTACGGCTTATAGCCAAATGTGGAATGCGAAATTACAAAAGTAATTTTATTTGTTAAACAAGTGTCCCTACCGTAAAATTATTTTATGACAGCTGTAAATCATATATTTCTTTTGACACCTAGTTTTCAGTTAATCTATTCGTAAATGTACCATTATCGAAATCTTTTTGTATATCGCTTGTCCAAACGTTGAATACCAAAATTCTTTTAATAATTATAAACGCGATAAAATGGGCGTGGACCTCTGAATTTGAATGGAAAATTCATCTCTGTGCTATTTTCGGCTTACCTAAGCTTGTCAAGGTTTAGGAGAGGAAGGACTGCCCTTCTCTCTTTTGGGTATCGTTGTCGCCGTCCCGAAGGTCAGCAATTACCATCTACATTTGGATGTTCCGACCTACACATCTGGTCTACACCCACCAACGGACCACTGATAAGAACTACAATATGTTTATTTTTAATTTTGGGATTTAATCAATTTAATTATTCATTGATCCGTGTTCTGCGTACATGATCGTTACTCGCATTTTAACGAAGTTTTTTGTATGCTTAGCGTTTAGTTGTCTGTGAAAAATTTACTAAATATTTATTACGATCATTACAAGCATTTTGTGCTTTATTTATTTAATATAAAGATTTTGAGTGTAGCGTATTTGTACGGGGACAGTGGTGACTATACCTATTGCGTTATTTAATTCATTTAATTCTTTTTTTGGAGCAAACATTTGATATATGTATATTTATGAATATATAACGTAGGTATTATTCAAATTTATTTATATAGTTGCACTTGACGATTATTTCTCAATTAATTAACTGTATTTTGTTTCTGTTATATTTAAATATCTATTTATAATTCTTTTTTAGGATCCAAGTGTTTTTATTCGAGCTAGTTTATTGCACCTATATGTTGGAAAAGATCGTTTATCACGAATTTCTTTTAATTGTAATTATTGTCTAATGTTTTGTTTATTTGAATACATTGTTTCAGTTAATATTTTGTTCTCTTTCTTATTTCCGCTTTTCCCCCCCTAGTTGGACGGACACCTATCTTTTCCTAATTAGCTTAAGCTTATCTTGTATAGCAAGACTTTTTATTGCAGAAGTAGAGCCGGGTCAAGTTGCTCAAAAATTATACATTCCATTGCAGCAAGGAGACAGGTAGTTCAGGGAAAGAACCCAAAGCGTACTATAATAGAAGAAAGTGATACATTAGTTCGCCATCGCGAATCGGGAAATGAAATATAAACTCAAAGGTCCTGTGCATCTATAAAACTCACAAGGTGACTTAGTGGATTACGCTATTTTCATGACACTTAGACCCGGTTGCACCAGTTTTGATTAAAAGTGAACCCTAACAAAGTATCACTTATTACTAAATGACACTTTATCATTAAATAAGTTGTACAAACATTTTTATTTTATCGCTTAACCAAGGTTAACCTTAGCTTCAGATACAACTGGTAACGTTTCAAAATGTTAGTAAATTCTAGAGAATTTTACGCTATTCGGTTGATATTTCTGGGTATCTAAAGTTATCCCCTTTGAACAATATCATAAATTTTATGATTATTTACTATTTGCTTTTGCCAGTGATTGGCAATTTGAATACTACTTATAGCCATTATTGTTTAAAAGTAATCTCTCTACTTGTAAGTAAGGCAAATTAATAATATATGTTTACGGTAACGTATCTGAAATATTACAGAATGGAGGCGTATAGAAAAAAAAACAACGTGGTGCTAACTACACCCAAGATAAAAAACATTTATTATTAAATTTAATTTTTCAAGAAAAACACGTTATAGAAAATAAACATTCAGACAGTGTCACCTGGAACGAAAAGGAGAAAACATGGAAACGAATAAGTGAAAAAAATTCGATGCTTGTAATGTAAATTTTAGAACAATTGAATGTCTAAAATAATGTTACGAGAATTTGAAGAAGGATTTGCGTGAGGATGCTGCCATCAGGAAAATGGAATCTATAAAAACAGGTGGAGGATGTGTACAGGAGATTACTGAAGATAAAAATGAAGATATTTTATTAGCAATTGCTAATGAAAAGACCATATATGGTTTAAATAGTATTTTTGATGATGATGCAATAAATCCACCACCTTACCATCAAAAAGAGCCACTCTCAGTAGGTACTGCTCCTGTTAAAAATGCAAGCTGCCAAGTTTATATGTTAATTTTTTGTACTAATTATGATTACTACCATAGAATATAGAATTAATTTATAGAATAAAAATAATTCTAATATAGAGGTAGTCTCTGTTGAAGTCGATATTGAAAATGTAAATTTTAATGCTTACATGTTAATTTTTGTGTACTAATTGTGATTACTATTACAGAATGCTGAATTAATTAATAGGATACATAATACTCTGTCGAATAGATATTCAAAATGTAGCAGAAATAACTAATTGGGGGAATAATAAGATCCCTAACTTAAAGAAGAAGAAACGGAGTGAAATAAATATTCCTTTGAGCTCTTGGTTAACTAGACGGAGACCAGCCATTCATTCATTAACTTCTTCTGCAATTTTACCAGAATATGAAAGGCTGGCTAAATTAAAAATAGAAAATGAAAGTATTAAGCTAAGAATGGTTAGGAATGAAGAAGAAATTGTTTTAAAAGAACACAAACTTAAATTAGAAATTTTAAGATCTGAAATTGCAATAAAAACACAAATTTTAGACAATTTAAAAAGTAAATAAATTTTTTTGTACCTATATTAATTATAATAAAATATTGTAACAGATAATCTTTATTTATACATAAATAGCCTACAAAGTATTAAAGTAATTTATAAATCTTTGCCTAACATCTATCAAATTACCTCGTGGTCTATTTTGTTGTATAATAGGAATATTTGCATTCAGAATTAAAGCATCCAAATCTGCAATTTGTTCTTAATCTGGAGGAAGATTTTCATTCATATCTTTTGCTACGTTGTGCAAAACTGTCGTTGCTATAATTACTACTAACGTATTCTCTAATTTCAAACGGCAACCGTATGCCATCATTGGAAATCTGCGTTTCCATGCACCGAATAACTTTTCGATAAGGATTCTGGTTTTTATGCGAGACTCATTGTATAATTGTTCAGGTTGTCCATTAGGATTTAGAAGCAGAGTTAATAAATATGTCCTTAAATTATAAGCACTATCATCTATCACAAAAGAAACGTTAATCTTATGAACAATAATGTTTACTTAACATATTGTAACGGAACTAGTTAATTGTTTTACAATGCTTATTTATATTCACTAAAATTCTATAAGTAACTATGTACACTAATTTATTTTAAATATTGAATTATTTATTTTGCAATCCACCAGCCGCAAACATTTATTTATAATTCTATTTATGTATATTTATATTTCTATCAGTAATGCACAGTACAAGATTCTAACAAAAACTGAAACTAAGAGAATTTAATATGCTGCTTATATAGGATAGCTATTTTAGAAACAATAGCAATAGAATATTCAAGAATATTACTTATAATAATGATGTAATGCTATGACTCATTGCTGACCTAATTGAATTGACAGACACAAATTACTGCAATGAGTCATTTGCTGATTACATCATCTATTTTAT